>CM066304.1:4200000-4441690 GCA_033807695.1 Daedaleopsis sinensis | reverse complement strand
ACCCTAACCCTAACCCTAACCCTAACCCTAACCCTAACCCTAACCCTAACCCTAACCCTAACCCTAACCCTAACCCTAACCCTAACCCTAACCCTAACCCTAACCCTAACCCTAACCCTAACCCTAACCCTAACCCTAACCCTAACCCTAACCCTAACCCTAACCCTAACCCTAACCCTAACCCTAACCCTAACCCTAACCCTAACCCTAACCCTAACCCTAAGCTTCTTTTGCTTCTTTTGCTTAAATTTTACTTTTAAAACTCTTAAACACTTCCCCTGCTTCAAAAAACAACTCCCTAACACCTTAACACTCTAACAACACCTGCTGCTTCCCTAACACTCCTTAACAACTCACCTAACAGCTTCACCCCTAACAACATAACACACTCCCTCTACCCGTTCCCTAACACCTTAACAACGTAACAACCGCCCCAACACACCCTCCCTCTTCCCTAACACCGTAACACCTTAACACATAACACTTTCACTAACAACTGTAACACTCCAGCTGTAACTACCAACGCACACCCTACTACTGTTGCACACCATTTGTTACTACCCTTTAACACCGTAACAACACACCCTCCCTCTTCCCTTAACACTGTAACCACTACTGCTTCCCACCATTTGCTACAACCCATTAACATCGTAACAACACACCCACCCTGTTGCCCTAACCACCTTAACACTGTAACATTTAACACTGCCTATACAACAACAGTCACTGCTTCGCAACATTTCTTGTAACCCTTCACCATTATCACAACACACACTGCCCTAACTATCTTAACACCGTAACTTGTAACACTGCCCTCATAACTTCATGTACAACACTACTTACTGTTGCCCAACATTCCCTACTTACTGCACCCCAACATCTCTTACACTTCTTCGCCACATGCATTACTCACACTTTAACTGCACTCTTTAACACTGTGCTGCACTTGGTTACTGACACTGCCGTAACTTATATACTGCTGCTTGTAACAATTTGTAGCACTGCCCAACTACAGCGGGGGGTTAGACCTACACTACTCACAATAAATGTTGCATCACACCACCCTTTGCCAGTACTTGCCTACCATGCTGTTATTTACTGTTACTTGCTTCGCACACTAGCATGCTGCAGTTCATTATTAAGCCGGTGCAGATTATGGTCAGTGCTATACTAGTGATAGTCACCTTCCATGCTTCGCCACATAGTATGCTCAAATATAGTATCCTGAAGTCAACACTGCAGCTCCCACATATTATTTGCTGCCCAATAGTAATGTAGTATAGTATGCGTTCACAGTATTTTACTATAGATCCTACTTATTGTTGCGCTCTAGCACATCGTATCTAGATAGTACTTACTCTGCTATTACTTACCCTGCTGATTGCTGATACTTAACATTGTAATGTCATTATATGCTTCGCACAATAATATGCTGAGGTTGATACTTGAGTTAGCACACATTATTTACTACGTAACATTAGTGAGGAGTGCAACATTGATGTGGTATAGTATGAGTCCGCAATATTTTATTATAGGCGGTAGTTATTGTGCCGCCGCCGCACAATATCCATTACACTACTTACTTATCCTGCTGTTCTTACCCTGCTGATGTTTACTATTGTGATAATATTACATGCTTCGCACAATATTTATATACAGTGTAGTGCATCGCAACATTTTGTATAGATGCACCTCTAGCATTGGTTGTGTGAGCCTTGCCTTGCCACAATTATGTGACCACAGAATTCCCCTAGTGCCGAAGCAATAGAAGGTTGCTGGAAATAGTTGAGCTAGCACCTCATTACAGACTACTGCTTCGGAACAGTAACACTACAACATATATAGTAGCCAACTTGTATGGCCCATAACTTTTTATCTGTTGACTATAATCAAGTGAAACTAGTATGGTTAGAAAGCTATTGAACAGGGCTACAAAAAACGAAAACGCTTGTTCGCCTTTTCGGGCGCTTATTTTGTTACTTTTGTATCGCCAATAACTCCTTAACTAATGGTCATAACAAAGTGAAACTGATATAGTCAGAAAGCTACTGACCCTGGCTACAAAAAACAAAAATGCTACTTCGCCTTTTTGGGCGCTTTTTCGCTTACTAAGCGCCCAGGTGCGGTCAATAGAACCAGTGATAAGCCCTACTAATAGCAACCCTTCTAATGACCCTTCAAAAACCACTTGTTACAATACTTAAGTGCACTACAGGGGCGCTTAGTAAGCAAAAAAGCGCTCAATCCTGTAAATAGCAGGAATGGGCGCTTATTTCGCATTTTAGCGTGGGAAAGTGTGCTTGTTTTGCTTGAATGCACTACCATCCGCTACTAATTGCTCCATAACTCCGCCATATCTTTACATATTGCAATGCTTGTACCTGCGTTGGAAAGCTCTGAATGCAGGGGTGTGCTCACAGTACCTTGGCACCAGGTGCCGCAGGCTACCTGATGCAGTAGAGGCTCAACAGTACCTCGGCACCACTAGTATCTGAGTGAAAATAGGCCACAGCTTATTCAGGTGGACGTGCACAGCCATAACCATAACCCCAACGTATAGCCCTGATTCTCACGATGCCCATGAGGTACCTTGGCACCAGGTTCTGAGCAACGGTTGAGGAGCTATGGCCCTGTCGGCACTTCGGCACCACCTCGGCACCAGGAATTAGCCCCAAGTTCCCAGTATTATAACACTAGATTTTACCATACTTGGAAAGCCCTGATTCCCACGATGCTCGAAAGGTACCGCGACGCAAGGTTTCGAGCGACGGTTACCGAGATATGGCGCGACATAGGCGCGACGCTTGAAATTAGGGGCTAATTTCAAGGATTATAACACTAGGGAATGTGCAGCACAACACTCAGCTATGAATAATAGTACACTATTAGATGTAAAGAATATATATGCAGGTACAAATCGTGCAAAGCATGCTGCACGCAAAGTACAACCTCTGATATTATCACCGCACAATATTAGATGCAGCACTACAATAATTTATATTGCACATAGTAGCCTTGCACTGCTTCGCACAATATTTATATAAAGTGTAGTAAACCGCAACATTTTGTATAGATGCACCTCTAGCATTGGTTGTGCGAGCCTTGCCTTGCCACAATTGTGCGACCATAGAATTCCTATAGCCAAAGAATAGAATGTTGCTGTAAATAGTTAACCTAGTACCTTATTACAGACCAGCGCTTCGTAACAGTAACACTGCAATATATATAGTAGCCAACTTGAATGGTCTGTTGACTATAATCAAGTGAAACTAGTATGGTTAGAAAGCTATTGAACAGGGCTACAAAAAACAAAAACACTTGTTCGCACTTTTGGGCGCTTATTTTGTTACTTTTGTATCGCCAATAACTCCTTAACTAATGGTCATAACAAAGTGAAACTGATATAGTCAGAAAGCTACTGACCCTGGCTACAAAAAACAAAAATGCTACTTCGCCTTTTTGGGCGCTTTTTCGCTTACTAAGCGCCCACGTGCGGTCAATACAACCAGTTATAAGCCCTGCCAATAGCAACCCTTCTAATGACCCTTCAAAAACCACTTGTTACAATACTTAAGCGCACCACAAAAACAAAGACTACCCTCTAGCTCCACGGAAACTGGGTGCACAGCCACAATCGTGCACCCGTTGGATAGCCCTAGTTCCCACGATACCCAAATGGTAGCTTGTCGCTGGGTTCCGGGCGATCGTTCAGTTGGTACAGCCCCTTGTCACTTTCTTGTCGCCGGTTCGTCATTTCTCCTTTATATAGTGCATTCTATTGTACCGGCTTTCTTGTGACCCTTATAACTCCTTAACTAATGAGTGTTAGAACGTGAAATTGATACGGTTAGAAAGCCCTCGCACAGGACTACAAAAAATGTAAACGCTTCCTTGCCTTTTTGGGCGCTTATTCGCTGACTAAGCGCCCAGGTGCGGTCAATTGTAACCCTTACTTATAGCAGACTATTAGAAATACTAATAGGAACCCTTCAAAAAGTAGAGACAACAGAGATCACCCCATAACTCCACGGAAACTGGGTGCACAGCCACAATCGTGCACCCGTCGGAAAGCCACGCTTCTCACGATATCGGAAAGGTACCTTGTCGCCAGGTTCCCACGCACCGTTCAGCCGGTAGAAGGGTTTGTCACCTTGTCGCTGCTTGTCGCTACCACCTTTTCCCATCTAGCACCACGGGGAGGCGATGCACAGCCACGATTGAGCGCTCATTGCGTAGCCCCGATTCCCACGATGTCCGAAAGGTACCTTGTCGCCAGGTTCCGAGCGACGGTTCAGCCGCAACGGCCTTGTCGCCACTTTGTCATCAGAAATTAGGGGCTAATTTCTGGGATTATAACACTAGGCTTATGATCTCGAATCATTGCCTTTCACCTTTCCCTCTAACCTGGAATGGTTCACCCACAACCGCTCTGTTGCTCTCAGGGTTCTTGAGGCCACCTTGGAGACTGTGGAGGCCAAAGGATGGATGACAACCATTCAGCCCAACACCGGTACGTGATGCAATATTACAGCCTTTGTTTATTTGCTAATTTAAATGCAGAACTCCCTGTTGGAGGGGATGTTCTCATGCAACTCCCTATGCCTTCCAACAGTCATACCATGGACTTTATCCTCCTCTCCCTGTGGATGTGGCAGCAAGTCAAGCTTGGAGAAGTCGAACTCTATCGCGCTCAAGCTGCCTATCAAGAATATGGGTATGTGCGCCTCACAGTGGCTAGTGAGTTTATTTCCCCTTGCTTCAACATTATGCTGATGCGGTGCAGTGAACCTTCCCCCTAACCTGAACATCATCACCCAGCGCCACACAGGCATTGCAGACTATCCCGAGGCTTTTGACTACCTCTTAGCCATCATTCAAGGCTTTGAGGAGTTTGAGGGGGGAGTGGCACAGGCACCCTACATTCTGGCAGACAAGTTCCAGGACAAGATTGAGGAGTTGATTGATGATGAGGAGATGTAACTGTAACCTGATTTACTAAGCCTTTGATTGCACTCTACTTCTAGTTTACCTTTAGTTTAAAGGTAGTCTTCATTGCACCTTTGGCACGGCCGGTGGCATAGAGCGGCAACCAGGGCATGAATCATCACACCATCTTCACCAGTGCCAACCTATACATCTTGAGATGTGACAAAGTGGCCGGCCGTGACATTCTGACCAGTGGTTGGCCTATAACGCGACCGGCCGTGAGGTGACCTCCTAACTGACTGGTATTAATTTTGCATGGCCGGTCGCGTTGAGCAGCAACCAGCGCATCAATCACCACACCACCTGCACCGGTGTCAAGCAACACATTGTGGCTTACTACCTGTGCAGAAGCCATGCCATTTCATGTCTGTCTGAGCTCACTATGCGACCGGCCGTGATGAAAAATCACTTAGTAAATTTGGGTACTTTGTCACGGCCGGTCGCGTGGAGAGGCAACCAGGGCATGAATCACTACACCACCTGTACCAGTGTCAAGCCCTACATCTTGAGATGCGACAAAGTGGCCGGCCGTGACATTCTGACCAGTGGTTGTCTTATAACGCGACCGGCCGTGAGGTGACCCCTAAATTTCAGCTTTGCTATTTTTGCACGGCCGGTGACGTCGAGCAGCGACAAGGCGACCTAACATCACGGCACCTGTTCCAGTGTCGAGCCACACTTCTCAGCTCGCTACAGACCCTCCGGCCGTGGGGTTCCGCCCAGCGGTTGCCTCACAATTGGACCGGCCGTGACCTAACTGCTAGTAGTTAGCCCCTAACTTTAAGTATTATAACACTAGGCTCTTTTTGCCGCAAATGAAAACCAAATAGAGGTCGACTCGGATGACTTTCAAGACGTTGCACAGCTGGAGTGCGCATGCGCATGCTGCGAACGGCAGTCCCGGTAAGCTCTATAACCCACACCAAAGCGATCCGTCTGTAATCGAGGCTGACCTGGACGACTTTCAAGGTCTCAAGATGTTGCACAGCTGGAGTGCGCACGCACATGCTGCGAACGGCTGTTCCGGTGAGCTTTTAACCCAAACATGAATATGGATTTGCCTAACCATTGCGCCTTGTGCAAATTGAACGAAGTGTACTGGACGCTCAGCAGCCTGGTGACGCAGCTTTCTAGTGAACTAGCGTAATCAAGAACGCGCAACTTACACTAGAAGCGATCATGGACTGGCAGAGTTGTCATTTCTCTAGCTCCGATGAACGAGGATAGCAAGTTTAATAGCAGAAGCATTGTAAGTCCAGCATCATGCCGCCTTCATGAGACTTCCTTATTCGCTGATATGGATGATTAGATTTCCTGAGAGGATCCGCAAATCACATCATACTCGCGCGGTAACGACATGGCATATGGTTCAGTCCCGCTACTCTCATAACATCGACATTCTTCCGAGGTCGCTTTGACTTGCTGCCTGATTGGCCGATGACCTATTTCGCTTTCGAATACCTGCAGGTACGAGTAGTCGATTCAATGGAACTTGTTCAAGCTTAAAGTAATTGCTCAACACGGTCCTTAAAGATAGAACGACTTGAAGGTGGTCTAGTTCTGAGCGACCGCATTGGACATATGAAATATGTTGGCAATTTGTAGACTTGACAACGCTTGAAAGTTCTTGGACTTTCTTGATGCGACCGCTTTTCTTAACGTCTGAATGCTAAGAAAGACTTGATGCGCTGAGAACGGTCTGGGCTGGGCGGAATACCTTACTTTCCTGGATACTTGTAGACTTAAATTGCCTTACATGACAAGAGGGGGGTCTTAACGAGTCTTGTAGCATGAAAGCTCTTAGGCTTCTTACTGACACCGTCACTTATTGACTTCGTACGCTGAGAATGGTCTGGACTGGGCGGCTTTCCTGGATACTTGTTGACTTGAATTACCTTACATCAGACTTGTCGCATTAATCGGTCACAAAGCTCTTGAGCTTCTTAATGACGCTGACACTTATCGACCAATATCCTCTTAACATCCTTGAAGAGGGTGCATTGAATAATCTTAACCTACTTGCCGACTTGCCACGCCTTGATAGGCAAATTTAAGACATTAATACAGACCAAAGGAGGTTCCAGACGTTTTTGAATTTTGCTGATGTAGTAACGCCACAAATGTTCTATCACTTGTACCTGACGCACCAGTCGCACTGGACTCGCGCTCAAATTTATGTGGACGACTCGATTTCAACGTGCACCAATGCAATGCTATAAGGTGCGTTCCACGGAGCTCGTCGTGCGGAGAAGTATGCCCAGGCTCCTGGCACCATGCTACCGACACTCAGACACCATGTCAGCTTTTCCTTCCCTTCAGACCGACCGCTCTCCTCCACTGGCCGCTCCTCGTCTCCTCTGGCAGCTCACTCTCCCTGGAGTACTCACCCCTCTTTGTCTTCTCGCTTCCGTTCCTAACACCCGCCGCCCCTCAGCCTAGCGATCTCAGGAACCACCCACACGGTATAATCTGGCTCCCGCGACCATCTGCAAAAACCCCCCCTGCAGATCTGCACAAGTTTTCGCTCATCTGTAATGATCTGCAAGGTTGGATGTAGATTATGTAGATATTCACAATTCTGTACTATTCAGGTGCAAATCGTGTGTACACCGGCGAAGTCTCATAACAATCTGCACAGATGTAGGGTATAAAAACTGTATAATGGCACAGATGTGATTGCATACAATGTGATTAGAACAAAGACATATACATGTGCATATCACTAAACGGATTAACCCAGAAGTGCTCACATGCATCGAGAACTGTACTACTAGTCCATTCCCGAGGAACTGAACCATCACGTCGAGGTGGGATGGGGAGCAAATGACAACTTCTGCGAAGCATATTCACCTGCACAACACTTGCTAACTGCGACTTGTCCCGGTTGTAGCATTTCGAGACCTTGTAGCAGCCATGGACGGCATTGGGCTCTGCAAACTCTGTGAACCACTCAATATAAGCCAAATGACCTGGATCAATGATGTTTGGGATAAGCTGCTTCCGTGCACGATTGGACAGCTTAAATAGAAGGCGGACTCTGCCCACCCGGTAGCCTGTGGTATCACGGTCAGATAAGTGTCGACACAGACAAGACAATCAGCGCACCTTCGACACCAGCACCTCGAGGAGTTCCATCGCCAACCAACACAGTATCGAAACGAGCCGGGACATGCCTGCCTTGCCGGTCACGACGTGCAGGGCGTGCATGTACTGCATCCCGGGTAGCTTCCATGATGCCAAGGTCTTGGGTGTCCTCAAGAACGAACCTCACTTTGTGATAGACCGGGAGTGTCACGAAGTGATAGGTCATTCCACTAGCAGCGCGCTCAACCTCAGCACGGGTGAGGGAGGGGTTCCGGTAGGCAACAATGAAGCGCGCGAGAGCAGCTTGGATCCATCGCGCTCCATATCGGGTGACAGCGAGGTCGAGGTGAAGACCCTTGACGGTTGGCCACTTTGCCATGATGATACGGGTATATGACGGTGGTATGTCAAGGTGTGGATGCGAAGTGAAGGTCGACAAGCTCGTGATGGGTACCTGACGAAGACACCATGCAATATAAGCATCGTGACGGAGAACCTTCTCGCGCCGCTCGAGCCAAAGCGTCATCTGCGGAAATTCATCGCGGTGGTTAGTGGCCCGGTACGCATCCTTGGCAAAGTCGATGTGCAAGCGCTCCGTGTATTGAGTGTCGTAGTTGTCGGTGGTTCCAAACAACTTGATTGACATGGGGTAGTGATCGAGCGAGTGTAGCTTTGGCAGCTTGAAGTGAAGTCGGATACCGAGATCAACAAATATCGCCTTGTCTGCATGAAAGCGGCGCAGAGCTTGTTGTAGAAGTGCGAGAGTGTCGGATGTATGGGCAGGATATCGTGAGAGGTAAAGGAAGTCGAGCATCGAGCGCACAGCACGGATGAGCCGGGTAGGTGACAGCCCATCAGGAAGCGGAAGGCCAAGGATCAATCCAAGTAGAAAGCGGCAGATATCAGCGTGCTCCTTGCCAGTGACCCTTTGAAGTGTCGTAATTCCCTTGAGAAAGAGATGTATCTGGTGATTGGGAGGGAGTCTACGACAGCGGGCGTCAAGTTCGTCTGCGCCGTAGGCCTCTTTAAGCCATGCAACGAGATGTTTGACGACCCCCTGATATAGCTGGTGTAGTATGTCGGGCGTGATCGCGCGGAAGACGTTCGCGTAGGGGAGGTTCTCCCAGAACGGATGGATAACTGGCTTGATGCCCGCTTCCCTACATGCACGGTTGAACGAGATTGCAGACTCGTTAACTTGATTGAGTGCGTCAAGGACTTTCTCGAGGCTGCGGAGCGGACGGTTCACGTCAGTGGTGCTCCCCACTTCGTTCCGTGGGATGTCACACTTAGGACAGGTTCCGTTCTTGCAGCAGGTGACGAGCAGCTGCTCAGGGTAGTCGCCGATATACAATGCGAAGATCGGATGTCCGCGACGTGTCACACCATCGCCGCTGGTCACAGAGATACCGTGGATGCCAGCGTTGATGAGGGGTTTCAATATAAGGGTCATACACTTGTGGAAAAGGTTGGCGAGGGCACGGCGACGAGCGGCCTTGCTTGTGATGTGCTCGAGGCGAGAGGATGGGAGATATGCGAGGAGGATCTGCCCGCGACGAGCAGGCTTTCGTCGCACATCCTTAGGTAGGTTTCCAATGGTCATGTACACTGGATATGCAGTCTTGTTACCGAAGACCGTAAGTTGTGTCTTGTCCGATGATATGATGACCGGAATAACTGTCGCACCCGGTTTTCGTTTTTCAAGCTCTTTCTATATACTCGTGATTGAGCGACCTATTGTGACAGGTACAAGGAGAGGACGCTCGTACCTGCGTATCCCACCACCAGCGACCTGTGTGCATGTCGAAGTAGACACGCACGGTATGGTCGGAGTCGGCGTAATGCCGCTCGGGAGTGAACACAAGAATCCCCGCAAACTCTGGGTCTCCGTATAGTGCACGGATACACTGTATGACGTCGCGATAGAAAACTTCAAACGCCTCTCCAGCGACGACAATTTCTCGCCGTGTGAAGCGCGGCCGTCCAGAGGGGAGCTCGTCGTCGATGATGGCGTTGAGCTCGCGTGTGTTCTTGTACGATAGCCCGAGTAGTGACACGAGCTACAAGCTCGATATTGATGACGGCAATGGGAATGAACAATCCGAGAGACTTACCTCGTGAATTTGCAAGAGCTCGGTGACGGCTGTGGACCCTGGGCCGCGCATTTTGGCCCACTTAGCTACGTCCCAGTCCATGCGCGACCTGAATGGAGCATAGGGATTCTTGCCAGCTGCGTCAAGGGTCGCCTTAGACTGCATGTAGACTGATGGCGAGTGATCTTGATTAAGGGGAGCCCCGGCATAGACACCAGGGAAGGGAACGATGTGTGTTTTCCGCTGCCGGAGGTGTTCTTGTACGCGCGCACGAGCCTCGCGTTCTCCCGGTTCAAGACCAGGCTCCGACTCAGCAGTATTCTCGTCAGGATGTTCAACGCCTTCAGCGGATCCTCGCTCGTTCAGGTTTGTATCGAACGACCCGGGAGGAGGCTCCCAGCCCGCTTCGTTCTCGTAGTGGTCCGCATCCTGTTCGACTTCATCGGCATCTTCTTCCTCGGCACTCGCATCCCCCTCCGCCAGTGAGTCCATGTCTTCTTCTCCTTCTCCATCTGCCATCGAGCCGTCTCCACCACCGATCGATTGATCATTGTCACCGGCATACTCGTCAAAGTCGTCCCAGTCAGCAGCATCGTACTGGCCGAAAAAGTCGCGCTCAAATACTTCGACAGAGTTGGATCGAGGCTCAGCCTCCTCGTCATCGCCCCGGGAGGAGTGCGGATGAGGCGATGGCGTCGACCCGGAGGGAGGTGGGCTGGGAATACTAGTACGACCCCGAGAAGTCTCGGACTCGGAGTGGTACTCGTCGGAGGATGAGGTAGAGGATGTAGCGCTGGCCTGAGTAGTACTAGTAGGAGACCCAGAAGTCGACGACTCTGACGACTCCGAGTCGGTTTCGAGGTCGCCTTGACGAGTAGTTTCTCTCCAGGTCAGGCATGCTTTGCGAGTTGTCTGATCCAAGTGGCTGTTGAGGCCGATCGGCGTGAACCAGAGCTTGCAACCTTGACATTGTCGGGAGGCGCGTTTGGTTGGCCGCCAGTGTTTCCGAGCCATAGCGAGAGTCCGCGAGCGCGAGAATAAAGCGACAAGGAAGGTGTGCAGTGGCACTGGAATCAGAGTGAGTGACAGTAGTGACAGATTCGTCACGACCTAGGTTTAGGCGCCAACTCGCTCGTTTCCTTCCATCTCCTGGCACCGTTCGACTTCCCCCCTTCTCACTCTCTACCCTACCCTATCTAAAGATCCTAATCAGTTACACACCGGCAGCTCCTGCAGAGCATTTGAGGCACACCCTCTATGGCCCCGAGTCAGGCGAAACGAGTCGAGTCGGATGACTCCGAGGAGTCGGATGACGAGAATGTGGTCTCCACGAAGGTAGTTCGGACTCACTACAACATCGACTCGGACGATGACGACAACGGTGAGCATTCACCATCAGACAATTCGCCGCCAGCTAGGGGTAAGCTTTATTTGCTCTATTCTTCATATTGAATAGTGTTACTGATGACAGCGTGTTTGCAGCTGAGCGCAAGTCTAAGAGCAACGCCAACCTTGGTAAGCTCTTATTCTGATTAGAATGTGTACGACTGATTCATCGAGCTCACCAATGGCTTATTTACTTTAGTATGGCAGACTCTGGTCCCTGGCGCCGCCCGTAGGAAGCCGGCCTCGACCGACAGCGTCAAGCCCAAGAAGAAGGTTAAGGCGGGTTCTTCTAAGAAGGGAAAAGGCGGTACGTCATTGTAGAGAATGAAGCTCAGCAGATCAAAGCTCACGTTTGGCGTTACGTTCTCTTCATGATTTCATTTCAGATGCGGCCGCTGCGCCGAAGCCTAGCGAACGTAAGCCAAGTCGGAAGTACACTGCTCCAGATATGGAGCACAGCACCTCCGAATCCGAACATGAAGATGCCCCTGTGCCTATCACTAAGACTCCATCGAAGCATTTGACTCCGCAAAGTGCAGACAACGTACTCCGACATGCTCCGGTGAGTTATCCGATGATGGACTCACCTCTCGTGGGTCTTGGTGTCTGCCAGCTCACTTGCATCTTGCTGGTAGGAACCCCCGAAGTCGGCATCGAAACCAGCCAAGAATATCACGTCCAAAACTGACGAGGGTGAAGACTCAGGGGACGACGGTAACTCGTCTAGTGAGAAGGAGGAGGATGAGTCGAACGCGGAGAAGTCTGATGCTAGTGGGCTCGAGGAGCTAGAGAAATCGAACCCCCGTGCGCTTCAGGAGATGTTTGACGCAGAGGTACGCTTCGAATCGCACGCTCATTGCCGCTGAAATGTTTCCCTCCTTGCTCACGCTCTCTCGCCACTCCCGCTCTTGCTCTCTGCATCATACCTCGTCCGCTACGCTCTGCCAGGCAGCACAGCTGATCGAGGACGACAACGACGATCCCAGTTCAGTTCCTCCCGACGATGACTCCGAGCCGGAGACAACTGCCATCGAACACGTCGTACGCCCTAAGAAGCGTAGCAAGGCAGTGCTCAGCGAAGCCTCGGACGATGAAGCTCCAGTCCGTAACTCTTGCCTGACGGTCAGCTGGTACTCACCACTCTTCACAGGTCCTACCTGTGAAGCGTCCTAAACCATCAGTTGACAAGAGGTCAGAGGGCCCGGGCGCGAAGCCGAAGACCGCCCGATCGCACGCTGCTCGAAATGCCGACAAATCGGTGAGTTATCTACTCGATATGGGGGTAGTAGACCTGCTAGTGACCTGTAGATCTATCAAGTCGACTCACAGTGGCAAGTCCAAATCCACGAAGAGCTCCACCGAAAGCAAGACACATGAGACTGCGCGAAAAGCCAGAGGCGACAGCCGGAGCACGGTCACCGGCAGCGGAAACAAAGAAGCTGTTGGACAAGCTAAGCAGAGCAAGGGTGCCGCAGTGTCAAAGGCTGGTGAGCTGCGCGATGTGTTGTCAGGGCCTCTATCATCTCATGACCTCACCACATGTCTTCAGCTCCGACTGTGCCGCGCAAACGAGCACGAGAGGTACTCTTTCCTTCGCCCTATCGCGCGGTCACGCTAACAGATAGTTAACCTGTCAGGATATTGAGTGGGGCCCTGAAGACACTCGGCTTGAAGCAGACGAGAAGAAAACTAAAGGAATCAAGCGTTCTCGCCAGTCATCCAAGGTACATAACATTTATTGTATGATGTGCTTCCTAAGCGACATCTTCCCTATCTCGCAGGTCGACCAGATTGCAGACGAGGACGAAGACTGCCCCGCCAATGACCCAGACAGCCCTGATGCGGACAATATCGATCTGGTGCTACCACCTGGCAGCGGGCGGCTCGGCTTGAAGGTTCAATACCCGCGCGTCCAAGCCGTCTCACGGCGTGCAATGGCAATCCTCTCACATGATATTTGCTTGATCGACTCATACCCCGATGCTCCTGGTAGTCACGACACGTCAACGAGCTATGGACACAATGCACTTGTTCGTGCTGCGAGAGAACTCAACGACAACGATATTCGTCGGCGCCTCTCGAAGCGTGATGACAGTCCGTATTCGAAGAAGCTCATCGCCATGGTGAGTTCCGCCTGATCTCCTGTTCTTTGTACTCATTCTGTTCATAGGTTGTGCAGCGTGTTCCGACCCTCCGGAAGAACATCAAGGAGGACGTTGCCAAGCTCGTTGGGGGGGCATATGGGTTACGGCGCGGAAACTCCGCCAAGGTGGCCTGGCTGCAGAAGCGGCTGTTGTACATCTACCCGCACAACTACGAGGTAAATCTCGCACACCATTGTGTCTCTTTCGCTCCGCCGAGTTCGCTGATTAATCTTGCACTCTCCCAGAACGAAACCGTGCAGGATACCGAGCCATATACCTCCCCAATCTGGGGTGATGCTCTCGCTGCAGCATTCTTTGGTACCAACAAGAGCTATGGCTCTCGATTCATGGACGAGTTCACATCTTCCATCTCCGATCGGCCCGATGAGAAAGAGATTCCTGCTGCGATGCTCGCCCTCGTCTCCACTGCTGTACGTGTCTCGGGTTGTCACGCTACCTGTCTGTTGTACTCACAGGATTTCAATTTATTCGCAGATATATGCATGCATTGGCGACTACTCGCGGCCGCGTGGTGACACCTCTAAGTTCGACAGTGCTCAATTTGCTGGAATATATCGTAAGAACATCGAGTATCTCTCCTCGCTGAAGACGAAGAAGGCCAAACGATATCATTCCGTCATGCATAAATTGTATCTGGACGTCTGGTAAGTGTATGAACGAATTGATCGGCAGTATGCTTATACATGTGTGTAGCGAGTCCGACGGAAACGGCGGCAATGATGATGAGGAGCCCATCACTAACTTCAACGGCATGCCTGATGAGTAGGTCAGAGTCGACTGTCACTGCTCACTTCCGCTCGACGGACTATATATCCCAGTCCTCTCATCATGATCTCACTCCTCTAATACCATCCTCTTACTGTAGCTAGCTAGCTGAACGTATCATCCGATCACTACACTCCCTTTAGTCTTCATGATTGCAGTCACATATGCTGAGGTCGTAGTTCAACCTCTGACTCTCATTTAGCTCCCGGTATCTCAGTGCAGTGTCACCGCAGTAGTCTCTTTCTATAGTACTCGAATGCAATAATCATCGTCACTTGTCAAAACTGGATATGTGTGCATCTATCGTCGAGTGACACTATTCCATCTTAGAACTGCGTAAGAACTACAGTATCTTGTCACTCATCCATCGCTGATTAGTAATGATCTTGCTATTCTAAAGGGTAACCTTGCCAATCTGTCTATTCAAGCTAGACGATTCATATTTGTACTAATTCGACAGATCTGTGCATAATAGTACAAGTCTGCGTATATCAGCAAGGAGGGTTTTTGCAGATGACGTATACTCGAGCGTGTGTCCGTGCATACGACATCAGCTCGCATCGCGCTCGTCCTAGAGAGCGCGATGCACGTCGTCGGCGAGCTGAACAGCAGGCACAGGCCCGGGCCCGGAGGTCGGGACCTCTTCCTCCTCGCGGGCGCGCCGCGCACTGGTCATGCACGAGCGCAGTACTCGTAACAGGTATAGTCCTTGCTCGTTACGTTCGGGCTACGCACCTCGCGACGGGACGGGACGGAGATCGTCACTGCTGCGAAGTGCACGTACATAACGATCTCCGTCCCATTCTCGAGCATGTCATTCTGCCCGCCGATAGGGCCGAGGGGTTCTGATGCACACACGACTCAGAATCGAACACGAGTTCGGTCCATTCCGCACGATGATCGAGAGGACAATGTGCGAATCACTGGCAGCTAAAAATACAGATTCAACAAACACTTCTACGTTGACAACTCACGGGCGAACTCCTTCCAACAGGGACCTTAAACACTCGACCGGACCTGCGCGCCCATCCCGTCACTCCCAACCGTCCCCCCATAGCCACCAGCAGCCTGAGTGCCATCCACAGGCAGCGAGCCATTCAATGCGTGTGGCGGAAGCGGCGCACGCGACCCCACCGTCGGCGGAGCACCCGTCGTCGTACTAGTAGCAGTCGCGGTGCCAGTGGTACCCTGCTTGGCGGCCTCCATGCGCTGCACGCCCTGCTCCGCCTGCCTGCGGCCGAGGTCCGTCGCGGGGTGGGCGGCGCCGTCGGTGTGGGTCGTGCCGGCTGCGGAGTCGACAAAGTCGAGGGCGTTCCCGCGGATGTTGTTGCCGATGCCTGCGCGCGGGAGGAGGGCGGGTCAGTGCCTCGTTCAACGTTCTCCTGCTAGTGAGATGCCAGGTGCGAGACTCCGCCGGGGCCGTTCGAGCACGCGGCCCGCCTTGCGTGACGGCCCGAGGCTCGAGGGGTAGAGATGTGTTGCGGGCGGACAGTATGAGAACTCACCTTGTACGGTCTCAAAGGCACCCCTGCGGAGAAGAGAACGGGTGTCAGACGGGCAAGGGAGAGGAACGTACGGAGGTACGCACTTGACTGCACTGCCCAGCCCGGCGCCGATCGAGCTCCCGCGACTCGGCTGCGTTCCCGTCCGAGTCGTCGCCGCGGTCGTGGTAGAGGTGGGGTTCGTGTTCGTGGACATGACGAGAATAAGAGGCGGATGTGGTGAGGTCTAAGTTTGCAAGTTGAGCGCGTTGGTGGTGGTAACGGGAAAAGAAGTGCCTCGTCGTTGGGCGTGGGCGCACTTTATATACGTGCTGTGTAGCTATGCGCGCCACCTGGGACCCACACGCGGCGAACGAACGATGTCATAGCGAACGATATCCTTGGTGACGTCATCCTGAGAGGAGGCTACCGTGTGCGTGGTAGTAGGCAGTCGCGCCTACGTTCATAGTCTACAGGGATTGTTAATAGTAGTGAATGAAGAGCTTGGGAAGCCTCACACGGTGAATCGTGTATTGCGCATCGGCGTTCTTGAGAGAGATGAGGTGCAAAAGAGACTGCTGCAGCAAAAATTCCGACACGGGGAATCGAACCCCGGGCTATCGCGTGAGAGGCGATAATGTTAGCCACTACACCATATCGGACATTCCCGATTGTATTCTTCTCTCAACCTCAGAGTAGAAGACGTGTCAAGCGAGAAAGTGCATAACGATCTCGTACATTGCAAGTATACCTCGATCTCATCCAGAAACACCACGCTTACTCGTTGTCAGAACCCTGCAGTGATAACGCAGACCAAACTGTTCAACCCAGGTGCGTCGGCTCCCCTCCGAACGCGGGTGCAGGACCCGCACTCCCCATCCCAGCCCCACCCTGTGCCCCACCCGACCCCGACGTCGCCCCCGCCCCGTGTCCGAAATCACGCCCATTCGACATCCCACCCGTCTCCGCCCCGCCCGCCGAGTACTGCTGCTGGTACGGAGCCTGGGCAACAGCGCTCTCGGGCCCCGCGTTCGTGAACCCGGCAGCCATCGCGCTCGACGGGCCCCCCAGCACGTTCCCTTCCTGCCCGCCCATGCCGGTACCCCGAGAGCTTGCGGCTGGGGTCGTCGGCGTCGCTCCCGCTCCCGCTCCCGATGCTCCTCCCGGACCGCTGGGAACCGTCGACGCAGCGCCAGCGCCCCCCGTGAGCTTCGCCATCCCGCGCTCGACCTCTTCGCGGCCGTGGTGCGTCTCGGGGTGACCCTGGGACGCTGGCGCGGAGTTCGTCGCGGAGTCGACGGCGTCCATGAAGTGCCCGCGGAGGTTGTCGCCGAGCCCTGGGAGGGAGCGGCTGGTCAGCACGACAGTGCCGCGGGGGATAGAGTCTCCACCGTGAGTCGTGACTGCACGGGCTGGAACCGGCAGAGGTAGGTCGCCGGATGATGAGGAGGAGCGCCGTCCCGGGTGCGTGCTACGGGCGGGCTCCTGCGCTCAGGCTACGGGGTTCGCATCTGGACGACCCCGGGAACGCGCGATGCGTAGAACCCGGTCTGGATTCTGGAAGGATACCTGGACTCACCGTGGACGACTTCCGTTGCGCCTCTGTGGGAGCAGCGCACGGTCAAGCCCGTCAGCATCAGCACCCTTCGCGCGAGCTCGCGCGGAGACTATACGCACCTCAGCTTCTGGCCGACGGACCCCTTCTGTCCTTGCGGCTGTTCCGAGCCGACGTTCGACATGCTGATGGTATGGCAGAGAGTTTCAAGAGCGACTCGGATGTGTGGTTTGAAGGTGAGCGGGTTGCTGTGATGTCGAGGTGCAGTATGCGTTGATGTTCAGGAGTTCAGAGGACGTGCAAGAGCCTCGAGGCCCTTGCTGCG
This sequence comes from Daedaleopsis sinensis, assembly GCA_033807695.1. Taxonomy (NCBI): domain Eukaryota; kingdom Fungi; phylum Basidiomycota; class Agaricomycetes; order Polyporales; family Polyporaceae; genus Daedaleopsis; species Daedaleopsis sinensis. Next base: position 4,423,850 of record CM066304.1, on the reverse strand, counting down.
AGTGCGCCCGATGACGTCGATGACTCGGAGTCCATGGAGCTCCCTGTCACTCGCTGGACGATGCGGAACGCCTTCCGCCGTATCCGGACAGGTCTGGGTTAGGGCTACAATGACGTAGGTCCACAACGTTTGACTTACTTTTTCGTCCCGGGCGGCGGTATCTAAGTACTGGACCAACAGCAGTACGATCATCGAGACTCCGACCTGGATCTGCAGAGTCACAGCTGCGAGTGCTCCAAGGTAATTAACCAGGCTGCCTGTACGGCAGAGTCTTCATATTCACGAACGACTTCCACAGACACAGTATCTGCCGTGCCGCGATATGCCACACGATCAATTGCCCGAGCCCGCTTCGACTCGTGACAGAGACAAGCTTCACACAACACGTCCGCCACAGTGTTCGGGGAATACCAATCATTCGGACTACGAGTACTACCTGGCGCGTAGCGTACACCGACTTGCGGTGGCGTAACATCCTCCTCCTCCGGCTCGGACTTCACACTATGTCTTCTGACCGTTCTGCTGTAAATCTCTTCAAGAGTTTTACGAAACTTCACGAACCTTCCGCCGTTGGGTGTAGCTACAGCCCGCAGCGTGCCGTACCGTCAAGTCCAGTGCGCTGGGTAACAGCGAACAGGACTGGGTTAGTCTTCCATCTCTCGATTCCGTACGCTCCTAATTTGCACGACTCAGTGTTATCTCCCAATGCCGACGCAACACTACGACAGCACCGTACGTGCTGGTCGTTGCCACCACGTCTGAGTTAGACCCGCTGCGGGCCTGCCGTTACGCTGCCAATTACTGACACCAGGGCGGGACAGGTCATAGAAGCCCCGCGCGACAGCCGCTCTTCCTCAGTATTCAGTGCGCAGCATCGGACCGGAGGCCTGCCCCGGCCCCTGCTGGACGTCGACTCTGAAGCTGGCCGCAAGTTACAACGCCGCCTTTTCCCCGGACGTGTCAACGTCAATGCACCTCCACGGCGCTCACAACTTCAATCTCGAGCACTTGACTGACGCGGTCTGTCAGATAGCCGTAAGCTCGCAGCACAGCGTCTGCGATGCCGGCCTTCCTACTTACCCGTCCGTCCAGGCGTTGATCATGCGACTGCAGGCAGTTGCTGGAGTTGGATGCGGGGTGTAGAAGAGCGCGACACGGTCCGTCCGCTCGTGCCCCACACATGGTTCGAGCGTCGGCGTTGCGCGCAACGTCCGGAGGCGCACGCTGGGCCTCGGGACTGTCACAGAGCAGAGCGGCGTAGCACAGAGCACGCCCAAGGATGCACAAATCGCTCGCCTCATCCCACCCCACGCGCAAGCTTCGACTTCTTGACTTCCCGGGCTCCGACCATTACGGAGGAAGGGTTTGGCAAGCGTACCCTCGCGGCGGAGCGCTGAGACGGACATCGATCCCGAAGCCTCGGGGTCGAGGAAAACACCGGCTTTGAGGTGAGTGGAGATCGCGCTCGTAATCGGTGGGACCGCTGACAGCGACAGCGAGAGTGACGCATAGATGGACCGCAGGGCTCGATCGGAGCATGCTTGAACTCGTGCCAGAGACATGCTTCACGCAACGCTTCCGGAATGGTGTTCGGGAATATCAGTGGCTCGGACTATGAGTACTTAGCGCGTAGCGTACACCTCGCTGCGGAGGTGTAGCACCTTGGGATTCTTCGTTACTCAAATGGTGAGTCCGACTCTAGCTTGGAGTTCACGCCATGACTCGTCGCTTGACCATTCTGCTGTGAAGCCGTTCGAGCGTTCTATGAAACGCAACGAACCTTCCAGTGTGACTACAGCCCGCATCGCGTGCCGTACCGTCAAGTCCAGTACCCAGGATAACAGCGAAAGGAAGCAGGTGAGTCTTCCACCTATCGATTCTGCAGCGAATCAGCTTTAGCTCCGAATGCCCGACGCAGCACTTAACAAGGTCTCTACGACAGTGCCGTACATGTCCCTCGTTGCTACCATGTCCGAGTTGGACCCGCTGCGGGCCATGCCGTCACGCTGCCAGTCACTGACAGTTCATTAGAAGCCTCCCGCGACAGTCGCTCCTACTCTGTACGTAGCATCGGACCGGAGGCCAGCCCCTGTCCCTGCTGGACGTCGACCCTGAAGCTGGCCACAACGCCACAACGCCATGACCCCGCCTCTTCCCCGATGCACGCCCACGGTGCTACTGTGACTATGGATACTCAGTACTCGGTCCGGAGCACTTGACTGAATGCGCCAGACAGCGACGAAGACACAGTCTGTCAGATAGCCGTAAGCTCGCAGCACAGCGTCTGCGATACCGGGCTTCTTATCTTGCCCGTCCTAGTGTTGACTTCGTGCGACTGCAAGAGCGCACGCAACACGGTCCGTCCGCTCATGCCCCACCGGTGATGCGCACCGCGGGCGTCGGCGCCGGCGTTGCGCGCAGAATCCGGGGGCGTACGCTGAGGCCGGCCTGGGGGTGTCGCAGAGCGGGGCAGCCCCAAGCACACTCGAAGATACAAGAAACGCGCACCGCATTCCACCCCACGTACGTGATTCAGCTTCTAAACTTTCCGGGCTCCGACCGACGCGGAGGAGGGCTACTCGACGGACTCGACGGGTTCGCAGGCGGTAGTCTACGCCGCATGCGCACCCACGCGGAAGAGCGCTGACAGCCTCCAGCGATGGCGTATCCTGTCGACGGTGAGTGGAGGAGGAGATACTTGCTTCTTCCGGTGCGAACGCCCGTCTCCGCGCAAGCGTCTCCGCAATGGAAGCTGTGAGTCCCCTGATTCTCTGCTCTAAATTACGTTCATTCATTCTGCTTCGCGCCGCTAGAAAACCTACTCCAGCTTTGAAATGGTGCGTGCGTCTTCGGAGCGGCCGACTGCCTTGCTACGCCTGGTTGCTGGTCGCTCTCACCTCCCTACCAAGCTCCGCCGGCGGCGAGGCTGAGATGATCTACGAAGGACACCCGTCGCTTCGCCTCCCCGACTAGAGACACCACCCCGACAGGCGTCAGCAACAGCGCATCCTCCGATCGGCGATCGCTCGACGGTGGAATGGACTGAGATCGATTCCGAATAGGGCCGAGGAACACACCGGCTGTGAGTGGAGATCACGCTCGTACCGGAGTCTGGGGCCCCGACAGCGACAGCGACAGCACCACCGACGCCAAGCTGGTCAGCAGTTCGAGTCTTGCCTAGGCTCGACAACTTGAAGTACGAGCTGGCCCAGCCTCGTTGCCCCGTTGCCATGAGCGCACAACACCCGGGCAGCGTCTGCACATGTCCCCAGAGGACGTGCGCCTCACTATCAGGGTGACAATCACGCTCCTCTCCACTCCCCTCAGGGTCAGAGTCGCAGCGCGATCGCCTTCCTACGCCCGCACGCGCAGCCAGGTCCGCGAGCGCGCCCGGCTCTGCGCCGCACGAGGAACAAGGTACGCCCAATGTCCACAATCATGTGCATAATGAATAACGAATAGCGAATAGCGAACGGACGACCGGCGCAGCCTGCCACAGTCGCACTAATCGCACCGCTCAAACTCTGCAACCCGGGCCCTGCGGTCCAAGCCAAGTTGAAAGAGTAAGAGACGTGCGCGCCACGGGCCACGTACGGGGGACCCGGACCCGGACGAGCTGCCCGTACCAATCCTTGCGGCCGCCACCACTCAGCCGTCGATGCGCGCCCGAGCGGGCGCGCTCTCGCGCGCGCAGAGTACGTGGCGCCGAGGGATGGTACGGGGAGGACGCCGTGCCCGTCCCCGTTTCGGGGACCGTGCGCGTGGTCATTGTCACTGCTCGAGTACGTACGTATGCTCAGCTCGTGTGACCGTGACGCCTGTCGGAGCAGGGCGCACGAGGACCCTTGCGACTTGGGAAGAACGAAGAAAAGTCGGAGACGAGGAGGGAGGAGAAAATAGGAGAGGAGGGGAGGAGGAGGAAGAGGAAGAGTGGGCTGGAGACGCACCTCGCGCACGACGGCCTATATACGCTCCAAGCGGGCGGGTACCACTCGCATGCGCCCGCTGTGGCGAGGGGCGAGTCGCCCCGGGGCTGCGCGGTGGAACCGGGACGGCCGTCCGCGCAGTGGCGATGGTCGATGGAGACGTGTGCATAAGATGGGCAACGGATCGCAAAGCGTCCTTTCACCGTGCACAACGGAAGCACGGACGGGCTGGGGAACAGTGGACGCACGCGGCACAAAGCTGCGGACGCGTATGTCGTGCCTGGGCGGACGCCGCCCGAACGTGCCTCGGTGCGGCGCGAGCCTGGAGAAAGGACTCGGAGGAGAGGGCGGAGGAGAAAGGGAGAAAGGGAGAAAGGCGGGATAGATAAGGACCGTTGCTTCGAACTAATCGCCTTTATATACACATACACCGTGGCCCGGACTGAGTACCTCTAGGCTCTACGCGTCCTATTCGATTGTTTGGGGAAACCCCATGTCCGCGTCCGCTTCGAATTCGATAGATGCGCGTCGGACTCGGAGCGCGCTCCGTTGCGAGTGGACGGGCGATAATACTGTACATACATACATGGTATCAGCGTGACGGCGTTCATCGCTGAAACACTGGTCGTACTTCGTCGGACGCTCGCACTCAGCTGCAGAGCGACTTAGACTACGGTACAGGGTGCGTAATAAGATGAGAAGGACCCAGGACGTCGACGATAAGACGACGCTAGCTAGGCTGCATTTGTCCATAGGCAGACGAAGAAGCGTGCTGCATTCGGAATGGGCGAGACGAGGGACCGAGTGTGTGGCCATGCTCCGGGCACCGTGCGTGCCGCGTGCGTATCTCGGACTTCGGGACTTCGTGAGGAATGTCGTGCTCGTGCGAGCGTGCCCGTGTTCCTCTGGCTACGACAGGTCGAGCCTTCGCGCCAACGTTTTGATGAGCTCGGCATGTACAGGGTCTCGCGCCAATGGCGGCTGCTCGCAACGGTCATCGCTCGCTCGTACGTGTGGCGCCTTTGTGGCCCGCGGTAGCGTCATACGTCGCCCAGGTAGCTCGAGACGCCCAGTTGCAGTGTTGTACGTACGCGACCCGGTCGAGCAGACACGTCGGGCCATGGTGTGCCCTGCGAGGCGTGCGGCTGCAACGTTCTATGGCTTAGGTTCAGGGTGCAGTCTACTTGTGTGGACTGAGAGGAGAGGAATGCTTATCAGGATTCTGCGGAGTGCTGCGAGTGGGACCGGAAACGCGTCCTGTAAGTAATTAGCGTTTCGCTCGAAGGAAGGGAATGATGCGATACGGACCCGGTGACGCGAGCAGGGCGCACACGGGACCTGCTTGTCTGGGGCCCGGGGTGTGGACGGACACTAGATGGATGTGGGCGTGCGTGATCAGAGAACGCGCGTGCGAGATGTGACGCCGGGATCGCGAGACATGGTGCAAGAGGCCTGGACACGGAAACGGAAGCTGTAGATGCAAGACGACGAGTCTGGAGGGAGCACACACAAAATCAGGAAGATTTGGGAACGTGTATGTAATGTTCATCACGAGCCGCGAGAGAGAGGACTCGGATGAGTGTTGAGCACGAGCTTGTGTCGAGCTTGCAACAGATCTAGAAGGAGAGGGACAGGGTTTGCTCGCGTCGAGTATTCCGATATTGAGGCTCGCTCGTTCGCGAAATTCCAAGTGACCAGACGTATTTGTATTTCGCGATAAGACAGGGAAGCCCGAGCGAGCGTCTGCGTTCCGGGAGAAGGAGGAAGGACGATGTCATCACCACTCTAGCGCACCATGCACCTAACTCATCATCGACGTCCTCGTCCGCGCTCGGGAGAAGTGGACAGCAGAGCGCGGAGGCGCATCTTCCGGAATACACATATGTTGCGTCCCGCTCACGCTGCGGCCTTACGCTCAGGGCCAGCAGCGGATGGGAAGCCCGTCGGGAGACGTTGCATGCCGGTGCGACATATCTGCAGAAACGCTGAGCAGGAGCTTGTGGGAGACGCGACGCACCGGGTTGAGGCCTTCTGCTCAAGGGTCCTGTGAAGGTCCGAGGCATCTTGTGATGGACTTGCGTCGGGAAGAACATTTTGCAGGAGCTTCCAATCTTGCATGCAGCGTAGCCAGGAGTAGACGTTTCATGTCGGAGGTTCGAGGCGTGGATGAGCATTCGGAACCGGGGGTAACATGTGAATGGTCCGGGAGACGGCGGTATAAGTCTGTCGTACGTAGAGGTGAGCGCGAGGTAATGTCGAGTGCGATGCATGGTCTAAGTAGAAGTCTACCTGCTAGGTGTAGGTGTAAAGGTCGTTTCGAGGGACTGCTCGGCGGTCGACCAGCGCTCAGCGTTAATATTCATCGACGTCGCTCACCTGCACCGAGTGAGTAGTAGGAGGGACATACCTGGTCCAACGCGTGAGTCGATTCTCTCCTGTGGTTAACGTCAAATAGAGCTCAGCACTCACCAGAAGCGTTCGTGACAGTTCAAAGTCAACTTAGGGAGCGCCGAACATGGTTATATCGGAGTCTGAACTAAGCAGCAGTAACTTCGAGCGGAGCTGTTACCCCCTGTAGCCGCGCTCCCCGGCCCGCCCCCCAGCACTTCCTCAAGGCCACACATCACCTGCCCACGTCAAGACCGAAAGAAACGACAATGGTGAGCACTTGTACGTCGCCGACGCATGTCGCGGTGTACACGGAGCAGCAGAGGATCCTGCCAGAGTGAGAGTTTGGGGATGGATGGTGCGTCCACCTTGCAGATGACATCCGCGTTCGTGTACTGACTCTCGATATGAAGGCAGGAAACTCGCACTAGCGAACTAAGACTCCGCTGAGCGTGCTCGTATCATGCGAGCACCGCGACGACGCGCGAGCATCTGTATTTGCTGGGCCCACACCGCCGTGTGTGGGCGTTAGAGCTCCGAGTGCACAGCGACGGCGCGGTTTCTATGCTGCATACAAGCCATGCTCACTGTCTCGTCTCAATGACCAGCCCAAGGCCAAGTCCGGAACCGGCAAGAAGCCCGCCCCCGCGCCGTACGGTGCTAGCAAGGGCTCCTCCAAGACCCAAAAGAACCCTCTCTTCGAGTCCCAACCGAAGAACTTCGGTATCGGTGAGTCCTACTTCTGCCCCCATGCTCCGTCCCCACCACCTCGAGAACGGTCGTTAATCGACACGTGGCGCGACTGCAGGCCAGGACATCCGGCCCAAGCAGGACCTGACCCGCTTCGTCAAGTGGCCCGAGTACATCCGTCTTCAGCGCCAGAAGGTCATCCTCAGCCAGCGCCTGAAGGTCCCCCCTGCCATCGCGCAGTTCTCGCACACGCTCGACAAGAACACTGCTACGCAGCTCTTCAAGCTCCTTAACAAGTGCGTTGCTGCGGAATCGCTGGTGGATCCCGCTGACTGTATTCGTAGGTACCGTCCCGAGACGAAGCAGGAGAAGAAGGCTCGTCTTGACGCGGTCGCGAAGGCGACGGCGGAGGAGAAGGAGGCCCAGGCTAAGGTGAGTGTCGCGTCCTACTATCCCCTCCAATATATACCAACGGCTCGACGCTCCATCCAGGACTCCAAGAAGCCCTTGTTCGTCAAGTACGGCCTGAACCACTGCGTCGCCCTCGTCGAGGCCAAGAAGGCGTCGCTGGTCGTCATCGCACACGACGTCGACCCCATCGAGCTCGTCATCTTCCTCCCGGCGCTCTGCCGCAAGATGGGCGTGCCGTACGTGATCGTCAAGGGCAAGGCTCGTCTCGGCACCGTCGTCCACAAGAAGACTGCGGCCGTCGTGACCATCCAGGACGTCAAGAGCGAGGACCAGCGCGAGCTCGCCACCCTCGTTAGCGCGGCGAAGGCCAACTTGTACGTCCCCATCCCCGTCGATCGCTCTGATCTTACCCGGTATGCTGACACGTGCCCGCCAGCACCGACAAGTACGAGGAGCAGCGCCGTCTGTGGGGCGGAGGCATCCGTGGCGCGAAGTCGACCCAGATGCTCCGCAAGCGTGCGAAGGCTGCAGGCCAGACGCTGTCCGCCGCGAACGCGTCCAAGCTCTGAGCCGCCCGCGAGTCTCTCGGCTTTGGCTCGGCCCTCGAGTAGCTTTCAAAAGACGTCGGTTATCGCTGTATCCTGTGTCGCGTATGCTTATGGTACTGCAATGTATGCTCTATGCTGTCTGGTCCTCTCGGCCTCTTGTGTTAACTGGCGGTTGCCCGTCGACCTCGCTTGCTCCAATCAACGCGACAGGCTCTACCATAGCCAACCACGACCGTGAATCCGGGTTAGGGTTATCTCCCTCGAACCCTGTTGATACTAATACACTCCTCCTCCTCCTCGTGATGGCAAATCGAAGTTGGACCCGTGCCAGCAGGACCATAACGTGAGTAGTCGTTCATCGTCGTGTTCGCTCGCAGTAACGGCCGTTGGCGTGGACAGATCACGGCGTTGCATGTGGTCTGTTGCGCAGACCTGCAGACACTTCAAGGCCGTTCGTGGCGTGTTTCGCCTGGCCCCAAAATGTTCAGGACCCCTGAGCGACCTCGGAGCACAGTGCCTGTGGGGTCGCTCGCTCCCCTGGCCATGAAACTTTGTGTCCAACTTGTGCCGCATGACAGAGGGTTATCTGTCGGCGTGCATGCGGATCTCGCTGTTGCAGGTGCGCACCAAGCGGGCTCGGCTGAGACGACTTGCAGACAATCTGAGTCCGAGTTCACCTGAAGTTTGAACGGTACGATTTGGGTACGATGCCGACCGCATGACGTGCAGGACACCGCTGATTCCGAACCGTTTAGCCTTCAGGGCGCCCTGCAAGTCTAACCTTGCTCCACCGTTTCACATGATATGATGATGATGATGATGTACTTCGCTGTGGAACTGCGACCCCGCGCACAGGATTCGCAAAGGGTTGTTAGGGTATTGACGGGGTATTGCTGGGCATCTGTGTCGGTAAGTCTGGGCTCTCTTCATGCATCTTTACGAGATCACGGTTCCGCAAGCCCTCTAAGTGAATCGCTAGCCAGGACGGAGTGCTGATAAGGAGATTCAGTGGTTATCCCGGCACTTGCGCTTGGTCAGGATGACCATCAATGTCTATCCTCGAGCTCAGCATGTATACAGCCCTCTCGCCTCAAACACGTTCTATGGCGGGCCCGTCGATGCGTTCTGATGGATATCGATCTGGTACGGTACGGAAACAGGTACAGGAGTCTCAACCTCCAGTATATATATCCTTCGGAGGGCAAGCTTCAATCGCAATCGAGTCCATCCATTGAAGCTCACCGTGAGTGTTCCACTGGCGACACCTGAATGGCTTTACTGAATGCTGGTCCAGATCGATCTTCGAGCCTAATCGTCATTCGCTATGGTCAAACTCTGGACCGTCATCTCCACTCTCGCCGTCACGGCCGGCGTCGTCGTCGTCCAAGGCGCATCGCTCGAAGCCCGCGGTCAGTCCTCACTCCTCGTAGTGCATTAGCGTTTCGCGCCGCCGCATCCCACTCACTCTCCTTCTCATCTCTCAGAATCCTGCGTGAAGAACGACCACGGCCATGTCAAATGCGAGACGTCAGGCGGGAGCCCGCTCGTCTCCGACTGCGAAGCCGCGATCAACGACCTCGCCGACGACAACCTCTGCTATCAAGGCAACTACCAAAAGTCGCATTGCACCACGATCAAGTCGCACGGCACGTGCAAGATCGACGTCTGCGGCCAGGCGGAGTCTTCGCTGTTCCGCCCGAACACCGGGCACCCGAGCACCGGGTGCAAGAATTACCTGCGGAACCTCCTGCACGACTGCAAGAGCGGGAAATTCGTGGGGGGGCAGATCTTCCCCCAGAAGTGCAGTGTGGACTACTTTCTTAAGACTGGCAACCACGTGGTCGAGGACCCGGAGTACAAGGACTCGAATCGCTACCATGTCCAGTTCTCGCACATCTGAGGCTGAGCAGCACGGTGATACGTACCGTATGTCACTCCATGATATCCTCTCCCCCTCGATCGGTGTTCTGACCTGTGACTTGTCCGCACATCTTTTTCCAGACTGTCCCTCAAAGCCCTGATTCGCGACGCAATTCACTCTAGACGCTGTCCGCCGCGATCGCGTCCGAGCTCTGAGTCACTCGCCGTTGCGGGTCTCATGGCTTTGGTTCGGCCTTCCGGTGGCTTCGAGAAGACGTCAGTTGTCGCTGTATCCTTTGTATCGAATATCTTTATTGTCCCGCAATGTATACTGTCTGTTCACCGCTCGACCTTTTGAAGTTGTAACTTGTGGTTGCTCGTCGACCCCAATTGCTCCTCTCATAACGACAGGCTTGGCTACCGTAATTCATGTTCCGTCGATCACCCACCGTGAATCCAGCGACTTCTCCTTCAACGCCTTGCTGATACTCTCGCAGGGGCAAATCGAAGTTCGAGATGTGCCAGCAGGACCGTAACGTGAGTAGTCTTTCATTGTCCTCCCCAATCTCAACAATGGTCGTTGGCGTGCACAGGACTACGGTATCACATACTGCGTAAATTCGAAGATAGTTTCCACGCTGTCCCTCCGGAAGCCCTAGTTCTCGGAGAGAGAGCTACAAATCGATTTTTGATATGGCTACATACATGGTACAAAACAAGTCTAGGATGTACGATACAGCGATAGTGAGTTAGTGATGTGCAACACAACGCACCCGTGCACTGCAACCGGGCCGTCTCTAAATCTAAGTCCGAGTCCGAGTCCATGTGCGCATCGAGCGACGCGTTCGTCCCAATGTCCATTCTCAGCCGCATAAGTCCGAGCCCAGCTCACTTGCCATCGCGCATCGCGCACCGCGCCTTCCGCACCTCACCTCGCCTTCCGCTCGACGACCTCGAGGACGATGCGCCCGACGCATTCGGCGCCCTCGTACACCCCGACCTCGTATTCGCCCGTATCCGCGCGCACAGGCACGCCCCACATCTCCACGCCGACGCCCGCGCTGCGGTCAAACGTCGCGTTGAAGAACTTCGGGAGCGGCCGGCCGGAGACGAGGCGCGCCTCGAGGTTGTGCGCGGCCATGCTCTTCGACACGCGCTTGTTCGCGTGCGAGGGGCCCGGGTTCGGGGACGCGCCGGACACCGTGACCGGGATGCGGAACTTGAACCGCTCGCCGGTGCGCGCGAGCACGCGCGGGGTGGGGGGCGGGACGCGCGGCCTGTGCGTCGCGGGGTCGAGGTGACCTTGATGCGACGACTCGAGGGACGAGAAGGACATCGCCGAGCTTGCTGGAGAGCGGTCGCCTGAAAATGCATAACCGTGCATTAGCTCGTCGGGAGGAAATATAAAAGAGGCAGGAACACGCACCATCGGGAACATGCAACGAGTTGCGTCCGTCGCCGCCCAGGGCCCTCACGTACTCCATTCCGGTTCTGAGCTCGTCGACGCTCTCAAGCGGTGGGTGAGGAGGCAGCGACGGCACTTGGCTCCCCCGGAACACCTTCGCAATCTGGCTCACGACCCGCTTCGTCGTCGCCTGCACAGCGATCGGACTCCCGGGGTCCATGTTCGGGTCGGGCGAGAAAAACGACGAAGGAAGCTTCGGGACCGGTACACGGGCGCCGCTCGTGAAGGGCACCAGGCGGGGGCGCATTGATTCATCCGGGTAGAACGAGTAGCCGCTGCGCACGCTCGTCGCGCGCGTCGCGTGTTGTACGACCGCCTCCGTCTCGTGCGTACGTGACGAGGAGTTGGTGGCGAGTGAGTCGGCGAGGGACTCGACAGAGCGGTTGCCTGGTATGTGAGCAGGCGGCGGCGGGGTCATGATGACCTTCGGAGGAGCAAAGTCCGCACGGCGGCGCGGGATCGAGCGCCCGTCTGTCGAAGACGATGGGGAGTTGATAAGGCTGATGAGTCCGCTGTGGGCGTAGCGACTGGTGGCCGCGTCGTCCGAGGGCGGGAGGTCGTGAATCGACAGCAGACCCTGGGTGCTGGTGAACGGGAGCCCATCGATACCTGCGCGATTGACATTGTCCGTGGTGATGAGAGTCGGCTTGCCGATGACCGGTCGCCTGGGTGCGCTGACGACTCGCCGGTACTTATCGCTAACACCACGTGCCTTTGCCCGTACCTTGCCCATGAACTCGACCTTCTTCATAACCGGCGGACTTTCCGAGTGCCCGACCGGACTGAGGGGCGACCTGTTGCGCGAGATGTTTGACAGGGTCCGAGTCAGCACTCGCGTGAGCGTTGCGGCGATCCCCTCTTGATGGCTGCTCGACAGATGCGAAGGTGAGATCATGCCCTCGCTCCAACGCGCAGAATAAGGAGGTTCGCACTTTTCACCGTTAACATCGATTCCAATCCCGTACCACTTTTTCTCTTCAATTGTCCACCCGCGGTGCGCACCCTCTCCAACCTCGGCCGAGTCCGGTTCCCGTGTGCATCGCCGCAAGATGGCGAGCAGAATTGCCAAGTTGACGAAGCCGCAGATGATGCCGAACGCGATCTTAAGGCCGAGGAGGAGCTTCGAACGGGCAGCAGGTGACATCCCGTGGCCGGACGACTTGTTCTCAAAGTCGGTGGTTGAGAGCGAGATCGGCAGTGTCGTATGAGACGTCGAGTGTGTGATTCGCGAGTACGCTGTGAAGGTCACGGCAATGTGCTCATACGAGAGCTTGTCGGGGACATGGCCAGAGAGGTGCGCGGCGCCAGTGTCGAAGCTCAAGAAATCACCAGACTCGAGAGGGTCGAAAGAGGCGGTTACGTCGACGTCCGAGTTCTTGCCGAGTCCGGTGGAGTTCGAGAAGAACTGAGCGAGGTTGAAGTCGACAGTGCTGTCGGTGGCCGCTAGTATTGCCTTGAGGTTGTCGCCCGAGAAGAACGAGGGGACAGCGGTGAGGGTGATGTTCGTGCGCAGTGTCTGGTTGAAGGCCGACGTGAGGGACACAGGCAAGACACCCTTTTCAAAGTCGGAGGGAGACTGGCCGCTGAGAGTCTTGCTCGCCGGGTCGTACTTGAGCCATCCGCCGAGCTGAGATGTGTCGATCACGAGCGAGGTAATGTTCGTCGACGAGACCTGTTGACCGTCCAGAAGCACGCCAGAAAAGTCGGCGGAGCCCAGAGAGAAGCTGAACGGCTGGTCTGCAGTAATGTTGACCGTCGGAAGAGCAATCTTCGCGAGAGAGAGGTCGTGCGGGGAGATGACAAGATCGAAGTCGACAGAGGAGGCGCTGTACCCTTCCTGGTCCGAGGCGTGGAGGACCAGCGAGACGACGAAGGGGCCGGTAATGTTCGGAGTGACGCCGTTGAAAGTCATCGCACGGTCGTTGAATGCGATCCAATCCGGGAGGGGCGAGCCGTCGAACTGGCGGGCGGCGTAGTAAAGGTTGTTCTTCGCGACGAACGTCCCATAGTCGAAGCCGATGCTGAACGACCACTTTGGCGGGACTCGGAGCGCAGGCCGTTTTCCATAGAGTGAGGAAGCAGGTGAGACGACAAAGACCGACGAGAGAGACGGGTTCTTGGCATCGAACTGTTGCGTGGGGGGTATATGCAGTTCCGGGGCGGGGTAGGGCGTGACGCAAAAATCGACGCCAGACGAGGCCGAGTCGGACGAGTCACTCGCCTTGACGATAACCCTCGGTGACCCCTCGTCCGGCGCTGAAGGCGTCCCCGAGAACGTTCGGGTAGAGGGGTTGAAGGCGAGCCAGGCGGGCAGATCAGAGACTGAGTAGGCGAGGGCGGCACCCGAGTCAGAAAGGAAGGTGTCGGGGTGGAATGTCCAGGAGTAAGGAGTGTTGGTGCGCGCGATGGGCGGGAGCTGGTCGTCGAGCGGGTACTCGACAACAACCGTGGAGGCGTGCACGACGAGGGCGGCAGCGAGCAGAACGTAAAGAGTGGCGAGGAGCATAGTGATGACGGGCAGAGACGCGACAGGTGTCGACCAGCGACCTCAACGAGAGGTGTCGGCAATGTGTGCGCCGGCGAGCCCGGGGTCGAGTATGTCGTCGACGACGCGGTGAACGACGAGGCCGAACACGAGAACGACGAGGTCGAAGACAAAAACAATGAGGTCGAAGGCAAGAACAATCCCGACAAAAAGCGCCCGACGAGCGACTTCAACCCATCCTGTCAAAGCCACGTGGTTTTGACAGTAGTGCGTGACCTGCGTGACATGCGTCGCTGAATTAACCTCAGGCTTACACTGCACGCAAAGTAGTACTACGCCTTACTTACCTGGTATCGCTCAGACTAGCCCTTTGGCGGCAGACTGAGATTCCTGTCCGAGGACCCATACGCAAACTGGAGAATAATATATTGCTCTTGTTGCTATGATAGCCGATCCGCTTTCAGCTATTGTGAGCAGCTTAGACCTACTCGGTCAAGCAACGCGACAGAGTGTCCGGCGGTTGCGACGACGAAGACTGCGCGTACGTCGGCCACGGTGACAATATTCAGGTAGTGTTTCGCAGTAAGCGGAGGCGTGCAAGACGTGACACAATCACACCCAAGCTCCGGAAGCGCGACTGCGGTCCTAGTAGAAGATAACCACGCAGTGACAACAGTGAAGCATGGGGTTCGCAACACACCTGCGCGCTGGATTGTCATCCGCAAGAAGTACAAGGAATCCGATGACGTCCACAAGCAAGAAGATAGTGCGGCAGATGCCAGCCCAATTGAATTCGCGAGTGACGGTGAGCGAGGGACATTGCCTGAATGAAGTGAGTACGGGAGCAAATGAGACTCCGAAGAGCTGTTCTATACTGTTGGACGAGAGGTCATCATCATCACGATCCAAGATGTAGCACGGGTCAAGCCGTACACCTGCTGCACTCACCCGTACCCGTACCTGTACAGATCACGGGTCTACACGGATACGGGCTTTGTGACGGGTCCCCGTGCGGGTCCGAGTCCACGTCTCGAGTGCGTAACGCTCGACCCATCCAGTACTGGGCACAGGGGTTCAGCAGTGACCTCCGCACGAAGGAGATACACCTACGGGGATAGAATGCGTATCAGGCTTGTCGCGCACGGACGAAGTGCCAGCCAGCTTATACGACGTTATTCTATGCCCACACTCGTTGTTCCAGGTTATGAGGTCTCAGAAGGTCTGTACCCTGTTATGCTGTTGTAGGTTACGACTTGGATGTCAATGTTAACCAGAGCGTGTGATTGCTGTATTGGGTAGGCTGAATCTCAAACGGAGTAGGCGTCGCAGGCGGTGCAGATGAACTTCGTGCACGCGCCCGAGTCCACGAGAAGGAGGGCGGGTGTCAGGCCCTCACGGGTGTGCACTATAACCATCGGTAGCCCGACGGTCCGCGGGTGTGAAATGGGTCACCAACTGGTCCACACGTACCCGTACCCGTGCGACACCCACCCCTGTCCATGCGCGCACGCACTCATCTGCAGGGTAAGTGAGGACCGATCATACCAATTAGTGTTCTTCAAGTGCCCTCGAGGCCATGGTAAGCGTGAGCGAGGCACGCTGTCCTAATGAGACGGGGCTGGCTGCAGGACGAGTTAATGTGCGGCTGCAGAATGAGAATGTCACATCGTGAGCGCGGCATAGTGACAAATTAGTGATAGATAGCGAGAAAGTTCCCCAGAGTCAAGTGAAAAGCGGCACGGGCACAATGAGCTTACATGTGCACGCGTGAACCGTAGAAGGATCGTATGGATGGGGTCAGGAAAGCCACGAGTACTACAGTCAGAGATTGCAGGCATTGAAGACACATAGTGCGAAGCGAGAGACACGTTTAGGCCTCAAGAGATTGGAGCAGGTGGCCATAGGACCCAACTGCGATTCGACCAACAGAAGGGTGCGAGAAGAGCACGAGGACGAGACCTTACAGGTGGGAGACGCACAGTAGACGGAGGGAGTATCAAGCGTGGTGAGAGACTCACCGAAGGCATGCTCGAGGGGGGCCGAAGGAACAGCCAATCTCGCGGGATCTGCCCACTCTTCCGTGTCCACGACCTAGAAACGCGGAGAGAGACCACGAGGGCAACAAGCGAGAGAGCTTGGCTAATAACAGCAGATCAGCTATTCGCTCGTGCAAGTCAATCGTAGGTCGAAGCCAGGTATTCTGTCGGGATCGCGAGAGGAGAGTACGGGTCGCGCGTGGACGGAAGACAGCGCATGCTTCTGGAGCATATGGCGGTGGGACTCTGCGAGCTCCAGCCAGCGCGAGCATGCCGCGCTACGTGCGCACTCACCTCGCGCCTGACGCGTCCAAGTGCGATCGATGAGTGCTTGAGTCGTGCGTGGGGGGAGGAGGAGATGAGATGAGGATGGATACCGCGTGCTGGCAGCCGTTAGCGCCCTACCGCGTTGTGTGCACGTGCCCATTTTGAACCAGGTTGTCCTTGCGGCTTGCCTTCAAGTTCCAGAGCCTCCTCCTCGTACCTCCTCCTCCTCCTCAAAAGCCGGTCTCTGTACGTACCTCGCTCGCATCCCACCCACATACCCTCTCATACTCCCGAACAGCCTTCACGATGTCCATGTCCGACAAGGTCGACGCGCCCACCGGGTCCGACTCGGGCTCGCTCGCCAAAGACCACACCGGCGCGGGCCCTAAAGCGATCATCAAGAACGTGGATATGAGCGACGAGATGCAGCAGGAGGCGGTCGACGTTGCTTCTGCCGCCCTCGAGAAGTACAATATTGAGAAGGACATCGCCGCCCAGATCAAGAAGGAGTTCGATAAGCGCCACGGGCCCACCTGGCACGTCGTCGTCGGCAAGAACTTTGGCTCATATGTCACACACGGTGCGTCCTCTCTCTTTGATCTGTCGCAGTGCGGCTGCTCTGTTCTCGTCGTGTCCGTGGGTAGTGCTCATCCGCTGCCTGCTAGAAACGAAGCACTTCATCTACTTCTACATCGGCTCGCTCGCCATCCTCATCTGGAAGTCATGAGCTTTCCTAGCACGCACTCGCACTCGCATCCGCACACATAAACACGCATCACGCTCAGAAGGAGGCAGATCGAGGGGCCAGAAGACGGGAAGTCCGAGACATCGGTAGAGGAGGGGGAAATGGACACCGGACACTCGCAGTTCGTTCTTCTCTCGCTTTCTCCTCACCACCACGCGCAATACTTCGATACCTTACCATCACCATCGCCCCCACGTTATGACGTCTCCTTGGTCGAATGCTGTATCACTCTGCTGTCCGTCTGCTCAATCACGCATTCATCACTTGCCGCACTTTTCGTTGCATCGTTTCTGCGTGCTTCACCCTCGATTGAGTGTTCGTGTATGCAGCCGTTTATTGATTTTGTGAGTCCTTTTTCTACCTCTATTTCTGTCCCAACACTCATTCGTCCACTCAGCTGCCCTGAATTTCCCGTATTTTCCGATTGAAAAGCTAATCCCACACCCAGCGTCTCACATCGACGCCTCCGCCAGCGACCTCATGGACATCCGCATGCTCAGGTCGAGGCGCCGCCGGTCGATGACTTCGCACCTCTCTAGTTCACGCACCCCACCACCCTCGGCGCAAGAGCCGGCCCGCAGCTCACCGGTGCACGCTACGCCGCGCGCCCTCCCCATCGTTCATAATGCATCCGTAATTCATGGTCATTATCGTGCGTACGGTACCCTACTGTTGGTTCTCCCCGTTCGAGTCTTATCGATCCCCTCTGCCCGTCTGCGTAGCTCTGATGAGATCCGCAGCTCACGCGCAAACTCTTGGACTTTATACAGCACCACCGCAACACCTCAGCGAGCTACGAGCGATCTCGACGCCGTCTTATTCATTCTCCGTACCCCGTGTGCCCGACCGGCACGACCCCTACATCTCGTGTGGCAATCCGATGTGTCCTCCGAGGGTCCACGGCCCATCCTGCTCCATCCAGGCCTTGGTACGTTTTCCTCTCGTGCTGTGATTCGTGTATATCTGCGATACAGTCCGCACTCAGTGCCCCGCCGCCGTGGCCCATGGCACAATGCGTTCGATTCGGTGCTAGTGAATGGAATACGCCGCCCACTCGCTCCCGGAAGGGCTGCTTGGTCCTCATTGCGAATGTATACCAGTCTGGATTTAGACGCGGCTCCCCGCCGTGTCGCGACGGCTGTTGCTAAAGCAAACGCGTCGTATCGCATCACTCACTGTGGCCTGAAGGCTTGAGGCACGACTGACTCGCGTTTGAAGATGCCTCTCGACCTCGAGCTCTAGCATTTATGTTCCTTCGCCGCGCCTCTACTAGGGCCTCAACTTTCAACGTTCAACGCCCATCTTCGATCGAATCGCATGCGTCTGGGGATTCCGAAACTATACCGGGGTGTAATCTGACTCAACCACAGATCCTACCTCGAGCTCCATGTCCCGACACAGAGTGATTGAGCGTAACACTAAATTTACCGCACGACCCGGGCGTACCGTGACTGACTTCCCTCTACTAGGCCCTTCGCTCTAGCTCCCTATGAACGAGCATAGACGAGCACTAGTCTCTGCGACGCCCCAACTGCAAGTAGTATCGACATCTCTGTCGCCTTCGATTAACAATCCTCCTCTCTCCCCTACGGCTAAGTATCGTCGTCGACTACTAATACTTGGTAACACAAGGTGCCGATAAGCGCCCCACGAGAAAAGCCACCGCACGCTTCCCATCACATGTGTCACTACCCACCGCCTCGCGCGTCAAGGTGCTGCAACGTCAATTGGTACTTTCACGTCGATTACACTCAGCAGTGCCCCGTCTAACTATTATCATACACAGTAACACTTCATCGGTCGGATCGCAGACCACGCACGGAGACTCACCAAGCATTAAGGACGACCTTGACCGGCAATCCTTAACAGTGGTAAGCCCTCGACGCATTACACCATGCACGCAGGGATCCGGGAGAGATCACAAGCTCACGAGACCACGTCTCCTCCACAGATCACACCGGCAGCTCCTTTAGAAGCGGATCTGAATACATACACGGTCGCCGGCAAGATGTCCGAGGACGAAGCAATCGAGGGACTCCTCCCACATGACCGTTCCATCGCTGTACCCTCTCTGCTTCAAAGACCCTGCGACCCAGGGACGCGCAAGGAACTCCTAGCAGAGCTCGACGAATGGGCAAACAGCAGCGGATCGTGGGGCTCGAAACCCGTCTTCTTCCTCACCGGAGGACCCTACACCGGGAAGTCCACGATCGCCGCCGAGCTATGTCGCCGTCTACAATCCAGCGGACGTCTCGGCGCCGCGTTCTTCTGTGTCGAGGGCTGGGATGTCCACAACGAGGTCGCGTGGTCGCTCGACTCGCTCGTCGCGACGACGCTCGCCGTGCAGCTCGCGCGCTCCCAGCCCGTGCTCTACGAGCCCATACTCCAGGCCGCACGTGGTGCGAGCACACACGACCTCTCGGACGTGCGGTGGGTATCCAAAGAACTCATCCGGCGGCCGCTAGAGACACTGCCTGCCGACCACCCTCCTATATGCATCGTCGTCGACGCCTTGGATGGAGGCAATGCAGACTCGGCCAAGTCGGCTGAGTGGCAAGCTCGGGCTCTCGAGTTTCTGCAGCTGCTTGTGTCCTGTGCGAAGAACGCTCCCTCGCAACTGCGGATCTTCGTCACTTCGCGTCAGGGACCGGTCTTGGACTCGTGGGGCGTGGCTCCGTTTGTCTACACTGTCTCCCTTCACGCTTTCTCGTCCTCCGCACTCGGCGACGTGCGCACGCTGTTCCTGTCAGAGCTGGGGGTGTACGACTGGAGCCGCAGCTGGTGTGTCGAACACCAGGATCAGGTCGACAAGTTGGCGGAGAAGGCCCACGGCTGGTACCTGTACGCGCGAGCGGCATCCTCGTTTCTCCTAGCGTCCCGGGCCGTCTTCCTTGCGCGCGTCGCCCTCCTCGTCTCGGCCACGCCGCATCCGCCGCCGGCAATAGATGCGAGGTTCCAGCCGCTCACCCCCTTTGCGGAACATCTCTGGAGGCAGTTTCTGTGGCCAGTCATGCGCACGCGCTGGACCCGCACGCGCCCGACAGAAGAGGAGAGCGCGTTCCTGTCCTCCTTCGTGGGCTATATCCCCGACCCGTCTGAGCCGCATGGAGTCACGCCGCGCGTGCTGGCTCTGCTTTCCGGCCGTCCGGGAGCCACCATCATGGGCGCATTAAAAGACGTACTCCAGTCCCTTGTCGTCTCGCGGTCGCACCCGACGGTCAACGCAGACTCCGAGCTGGAGCTCCTCCACCCGGTCTGCCGCGACATCATCGCCGCGCGATACATCGGTCACCCCATCGACACAGCTAGGATCCCGATCAGCACGAGCAGTATGCACACCCGATTGACGGTCGCTTGCGCACATGCCATTCTCTCGCCTCTGCGCTCGACGGCCCTGCAAGTGCCGATCTCGGTCTCGGAGCTCGCGACATACGCCCAGGCGTACCCTCTTCCCCCGGTGCCCGACGTCGGTGACCTTGAGTTCGCCTTCAAATATCTCCGGGATCACCCGATTGGTCCAAACATCCTTGCATCAGTACAGGATGACCGCGAGGCCTCAGAGCTGAGACAGTTCATGAGTCTGGACGACGCGGTTCTTGACGAGCTGTACCTATGGCTATGCGTTACCCCAAGATGACAGCGTATCCTATAGCATCCATTAGCTATGGAACTCAGTGTACCGTCGGCGTGCGGACAGGTCATGGGTCAGAACATCGATGGAGGTATACAGTAAATTATAGAGTGACATAGTACGGTACGGGGTACGTATCACGCTGCTCGGCTGTGCGAGAACTGGATCCTGTAGCGATTGGAGCTCTTGTACTCCGGATCGCTAACCGGCGGGGCGAGTTCATAGTTAACACTGCACTGCTGGGGGAAGATCTGCCCGCCGACGACGCTGCCGCTCTTGCAGTCGTGCAGGAGATTCCTCAGGTAGTCCTTGCACCCGGTGCTGGTAGTAGTACCGGAGTGCTTTGTGTACAACCGCGAATCCACCTCGCCGCAGACATCGATCTTGCACGTCCCCCGCTTTTTGAGGGTGGTACAGTGCGACTTGCGTCCGTTGGTTTGGAAGCAGGTACTGTCGTCGGGGAGCTCGTTGATCGCGGCTTCGCAGTCGGAGACGAGCGGGCTCCCCCCGGACGTCTCGCATTTGAGATGGCCGTGGTCGTTCTTCACGCAGGATTCTGAGAGATGAGAAGGAGTGAATGGGATGCGGGCGGCGCGAAACGCTGATGCACTATGAGGAATGAGAACTGACCGCGGGCTACGAGCGATGCGCCTTGGACGGCGACGGCACCGGCAGTGACGGCGAGAGTGTAGATGAAGGTCCAGAGCTTGACCATAGCGAATGACGATTAGGCTCGAATAACAATCTGGATCAGCATTCAGTAAAGCGTGCAGTTGTCATGAATGGATCACTCACGGTGAGGTTATATGGATGGACTCGAAGGTGACGGAATGTCGAGCTTGCCCTCCGGAATAGTATATATATATACTGGCGGTTGAGACTCCTGTACGTATTTCCGTACCCGTATCGGGAAACATCAGAACGCGTCGCCGGGCCCGCCATAGAACGGGTTCGGGACAAGAGCGCTGTGTGTTGTGGATAGACAATGAGCATCCCGACCGAGCGCAGATACACGGATACTGAGTCTCCTTTTCAACACCCGTCCTGGCTAGCGATTCACTTCGAACGCTCCTTCTGTAAATCCGATACCGTGATCTCACAGCGTACAGAGGACTGATACGAAGAGAGCTCGGACTCACAGACACGACGCCAATCAACACTCGGCTTGATAATGTTTTGGGAATCCCGTAAGTAGGACGCGGTCTCCCGGTTCCACGGCTAAGTACAACATCTGAATCGGCGAAAGTGAAGTTAGACTCGCAACGCGCCCCGGTTCCGCAGAGTGCTGCACGTCATGCATGGGGTCGGTATCGTACCCGGGGCCCGTTCAGGTGAACTCGAAGTCGGACTGTCTGCAAGTCGTCTCCGCTCGATTCGCCCTGCAGCAGCGACATCCAAATGCACGACGGTACACCCTCTGTCATGCACGGGGCACTTGCATAAGTCGAGCACGCATCATGATCACGCCCGCGCGGTGGATCGCCCTCAGTCGAGCGAACCACACAACGAAAGACCTTCCAATTGTCTTCAAGTTTGCGCAACTGAACGAGCCACGCGCGACGCCGCGGTCAGCAACCATTGATGCGATCGAACAAGACGATGGAAGACCACTCACGTTACGGTCCTTGCACGTACGTCGTCATCTTCGACCTGCCGCTGCGAGAGTATCAGCAAGGCATTGGGGAGAAGTCGTTGGATTCACCGTGGGTGATCGACGTAGCGTGGTTGGGCTGACTACGGTAGCAAAGCCTGTCGTGGCAAAAGGAGCAATTGGGGTCGACGAGCAACCGCAAGTTGAAAACAAAAGGTCGAGAGGTGAACAGACAGCATACATTGCGGGACCATAAGGATATTCGATACAAAGGATACAGCGACAACTGACGTCTTTTCGAAGCCACCCGAGGGCCGAACCAAAGCCATGAGACCCGCAACGGCGAGCGACTCAGAGCTCGGACGCGTTCGCGGCGGACATCGTCTAGAGTGAATTGCGTCGCGAACCAGGGCTTTGAGGGACAGTCTGGAAAACGATGTGCGGACAAGTCACAGGTCAGAACACCGATGGAGGTGGAGAGTATGTTACGGAGTGACATACGGTACGTAGGTGCTGCTCAGCCTCAGCTGCTGTGCGAGAACTGGACATGGTAGCGATTCGGGTTCTTGTACTCCGGGTCCTCGACCGCGTAGTTGTCATACGTGACATAGTAGTCCACGCTGCACTTCTGGGGGAAGATCTGGCCCCCCACGACATTCCCGCTCTTGCAGTCGTGCAGGAGGTTCCGCAGGTAGTGCTTGCACCCGGTGCTCGGGGTAGTGCCGTGCCCGGTGTTCGGGCGGAACAGCGCGGACTCCGCCTGGCCGCAGACGTCGATCTTGCACGTGCCGTGATGCTTGATCGTGGTGCAGTGCGACTTGTGGCCGTTGCCCTGGTAGCAGAGGTCGTTGTCGGCGAGGTCGTTGATCGCGGCTTCGCAGTCGGAGACGAGCGGGCTCCCGCCGGACGTCTCGCATTTCAGATGGCCGTAGTCGTTATTCACGCATGATTCTGAGAGATGAGAAGGAGAGTGAGTGGGATGCGGGCGACGCGAAACGCTGATGCACTTTGAGGAGTGAGGACTGACCGCGGGCTGTGAGCGATGCACCTTGGACTACGCCGGCCGTGACGGCGAGAGTGGAGATGACGGTCCAGAGTTTGACCATAGCGAATGACGATTCGGCTCGAAGAACGATCTGGATCAGCATTCAGTAAAGCCATTCAATTGTCACCAATGGAACCCTCACGGTGAGCTTCAATGGATGGACTCGATTGCGACTGAAGCTTGCCCTCGGAAGTATATATACTGGAGGTTGAGACTCCTGTACGTGTTTCCGTACCAGATTGATATCCATCAGAACGCATCGACGGGCCCGCCATAGAACGTGTTTGAGGCGAGAGGGCTGTGGTACACGCTCAGCTCGAGGATAGACATCGATCGTCATCCGGACCAAGCGCAAGTGCCGGGATACTGAATCTCCTTGTCAGCACTCCGTCCTGACTAGCGATTCACTTGAAAGGCTCCATCTGTCAATCCGGGACCGTGATCTCGTAGTGTACAGGGGAAATGCATGAAGAGAGCCCAGGCTTACCGACGCGGATGCCCATCAATACCCCATCAATACGTATACCCCAACAACCCTTTGCGAATCCTGTGCGCGGGTTCGCAGATCCACAGCGAAGTATGGCATCATCATCATCATATCATCGGACCCAGACTGTCTGCAAGTGCCAAGTCGTCTCAGCCGAGTCCGCCCGATGCGCACCTGCAACAGCGGGATGCGCATATGCATACACGACTGATCACCCTCAGGCTTCACCCTCAGGCTCTGCCATGCGGCACAAGTTGGACACTACGGTTGATGGACAGCGGATCCGGAGGGAGCGGCCCCGGGCCCGCGGGCATGCTCGGTCGCTCAGATCTGAGAGGTCCTGAACATTTTGCGGCCACGCGAAACACGCAACGAACGGCCTTGAGGAGTCTGCAGGCTTGCACACCTGATACAAAGCCACATGCGACGCCGCGATCTGTCCACGCCAACGGCTGTTCCTGCGATCAGCGAGCGCACAGGACGACGGACGACTACTCACGTTATGGTCCTGCAGGCACGGCTCCAACTTCGATTGGCCATCGCGAGAGTATTAGCAGGGCTCGAAGGAGACGTCGCTGGATTCACGGTCGTGGTTGTCTACCGTAGTAAAGCCTGTCGCGTTGATCTCGATAGGAGCAAGCGAGGTCGACGAGCAACCGCCAGTTAACACAAGAGGCGGAGAGGACCAGGCAGCATAGAGCACACATTGCAGTGCCATAGGCATAGGCGACACAACGGGTACAGCGACGACCGACGTCTTTTCGAAGCCACTTCAGGGCCGAGCCAAAGCCACGAGACCCGCAACAGCGAGCGACTCAGAATTTGGACGCGTCCGCGGCGGACAGCGTCGGACCCGCAGCCTTCGCACGCTTGCGGAGCATCTGCGTCGACTGCGCGCCACGGATGCCTCCGCGGACCGCCCCACATACGATGCTGCTCTCGAACGGGCGCGCGTCACAGGCAGCATAACGGGCGCGGATCAACACGGTGGCCCGGGACGGGGACGTGCCAGTTTGCCTTTGCAGCGCTGACGAGGGTGGCGAGCCCGCGCCGGTCCTCGCTCTTTGACGTCCTGGATGGTCACCCCAGCCGCGGTCCGAGACCTGACGAGACTCGGACGTGGGCCATCTGGCGGCAGAGCGCGGGCCTGTGCGGCGGGGAGGAAGATGACGAGCTCGATGGGGTCGACGTCGAGCGCGATCACGACGAGCGACCTCGATGCGTGCGACGCAGTGGTTCAGTCCGTATCCGTACTTGACGCGGACGAGCAAGGGCTTCTTCGAGTCCTTGATGGAGCGTCGAGCCGTTAGTATATGTTGGAGGACACAGCAGGACGCGAAACTCACCGTAGCCTGGGCCTCCTTCTCCTGTGCCGTCCGTCGCCTTCGCGACCGCGTCGAGACGCCGCGGGCCTTCTTCTCCTGCTTCGTCTCGGGGCGGTATCTTGCGCACAGAGTCAGCGGGAGCTACCAATGATTCAGTAGCAACGCACTTGTTAAAGAGCTTGAAGAGCTGCGTAGCAGTGTTCTTGTCGAGCGTGCGCGAGAACTGCGCGATGGCAGGGGGGGCCTTCATGCGCTGGGTGAGGATGACCTTCTAAGTTCTGGTGCTGAAGACGGAAGTGCTCGGGCCACTTCACGAAGCGGGTCGAGTCCTGATTCGGCCGGATGTCCTGGCCTGCAGAAGCGACGCATGTCCATTAACGACCGTGCGTAGTAGATGGGGACGGAGGGCAAAAGTTAAAGCAGGACTCACCGATACCGAAATTCTTCGGCTGGGACTCGAAGAGAGGGTTCTTCTGGGTCTTGGAGGAGCCCTTAATGGCACAGTACGGTGCGGGGGTGGGCTTCTTGCCGGATCCGAACTTGGCCTTGGGCTGGCCATCGAGACGATACAGTGTTGTATGCAGCATAGAACCGCGCCGTCGCTGTGCACTCGGAGCTCTAACGCCCGCACACGACGGTGTGGGCCCAGCAAATACAGATGCTCGCGCGTCGTCTCGGTTCGCTAGTGCGAGTGTCCTGCCTTCACGCGGAGAGTCAGTGCACGAACACGGATGTCATCTGCGAGGTGGACGAAACTCTCAGTCTGGCAGGACCCTCTTCAGCGTGTCGAGGGCTGTTGCTTGCACGGAAGAGGCGGGTGACGCGAGGAGAGGGGTCCCGTCGCGTAGGGAGTAGGTTGAAAGATGGGGCAGATACAGTTACTACTTACTCGCCGATGAATCGGGTCCCGACCAGGAGTTGTACGCGTGCCTCAGAACACCCGGCGGATATTGGTGGAGAAGGCGGCCAGTTGTATGCGCCTGAGATGACGGCGCAACTTGTGAGAGAGGGGAGGGCGAAGTTGCAGCGCGCAAGGAGGCGGTGTCGGTTTCGCGTGCTACCAGCGGCGTCGTGTATGTTCGCTAACAGAGATCCGGGCGAGTGTGCTGTCACAGAGCCAGATATGTCAAGAACTCTTGCAGGACAGAATACAGAGAGATCCGAGTTCGGGACGGATATAATTGAGGGCAGATGTCCAGGTGCATAGCTTACTTTGTTCGCGAGTGATGATCTCAGAGGCCGGTACAACCAAGTTCTATGCGACAGATCCTAAATTCCACAAAGATGATCCGGCGAGAGCATAGAGCGCACGCACATTGAAATCCACACTCTCGCCCCCGGGTTATCACCGTCTACGCATACGCACGATCCAGTCACGCCACACACGGAGTCCTCGAGACCACTACGTTGCAGGAGAAGATGTAGGCCAGTAGCGGTATAGGCACGCCAGCGTCAGCCTTCCGTGAGTCAAGCAAGCTAGAAAGAGAGTATAGCGAACAGCTCCAGCCTGGCTCCAGCCTCAGAAAGTGCTCGTAGCGGGCGCCAAGTCGGAACGGCTGTGGGCGGCCCGGTGCCTTCCCTTGGCGCCTCCTGTATCTCTCTACCAACCTCCATGGAAGGTGGGACGGACTGGTAGCGTCCCGATTCTCAATCAACAGGTAAGCATTATCCGATCCTAAATGAGCTATCACTACTCACTGCCTCCACACCACTCACGCTGCTCCGTAGTAACGTACGACTCGTCCCCGCTATAACCTCTCGAGCTCGAGCTCGGTGCTGCTATAGCACTGGCAGGCGTAGGCTGCAGAATGTGAGCGAACGGCTTCACACACAGTTCCGCAGCTATGAAGTACCACACAACCATCGGACTCGGTGGGGGTCAATTCCTTCACCTACAGAAGGCGCGGGCGCGACGCCGACACGGCTGAACGTCATGTCTCCACCCATGCGACCTGCCTGCACACGCAGCTCTGTAAGTGCAAGTCCCATCTCGAATGATAATGTGCGTACTCACATTGCTATCCATACTCGCATGCAATGCGCACTTGCCGGTGGGGCGACTGCGCCCTGAGGGTGGGGGTGGACCGTACCGACCTACGCGGTGAGAACTCCCTATAACCTCCTACAACCTAGCTCCTCACCTTTTGGCAGTATCGGTATTGCTCCCTAATTTGCAGGGTTTTGCATGGTGTCTTCGAGCCTCTACATGTACAGCAAGGTCAGCGCGATCACGGTTACGTCCCAGTGAGTTGACAAGTCGCGATTCTCTGCATCGTACTCACCACCAGCCCCTCGGAGACCCGAGGGCACCGAGCGTGCATATATTGTATCGTTCATCAATAACTTGAAGGCTTGGCAAGCAGTGCGGTACTCAGCCAGAAGGCGATCACTGGTGACCGTCCCGGGTCCGAGGTCGTCGGGACGATGCTGTAAGAGGGTGAGATCCACACGCAGATGACTGGGTCTACATACGGCGAACTTACCGACATCGACGCGGGCAACTGCAATATCGAGTAGGGGAACATTCACGGCAGCCGCCGCAGCGGGACGGGGACGAGGTTTTCGGATTGGAGGTTTCACTGAGGCGCTGACGCAGAGACTCATCAGTCTATAAATGGACATACTAACGCCCGTGTCGGAGGCTTTCTTGGGCCTTGGCTGCACAAAACCTCCGATAAAACCCGCCACCAGACGCTACCCCGACGGCTCCCGACGGTTTCTGAGTCGGCCGGACACGCACGTGCGCCCGACGCGAACCGTGCAGGCTGGTTATTCTGATAGTATCAGTGATAGTAAATCTGTTCTCGATTTTGACGATCTTGAACCCTGCACCACGCCTGCGGCCTGCCCGCCTGCTTTTGGCCTGTCTCATGCTGTTTGATTCTATTTATGAAGGACAATTGATGCGCCTGATGGATATGTCGGGGAGCACGAAACTAGCGCAGTTGAGCGCAGTCTAGTCGTGCGCGCGCCGCGAACCCGACGCACAGTCTCGGTTAGGCCCTCTTGCCTTCCTCGATCTCCTTCTGACCACCAACTGGCAACTGCGACACGGCCTGACATCGCCTAGTAGCTTAATCACTATTAGAGCTCAGTAGAGCTTAGCGGCGGGTCGATGCCCAGCGCGCTCCCGTCGCCGGCGATCTGGCACGAATCGCGCGAGTCGAACAAATTTCTCGAATGAGCTCGCAGGATAGATGGCCAGCTTCGCACAACTCCCCTGCGCGAGGTAGCGATATAAGAACGCTTCCGATCTTCCGAACGGGAGCTTTCTCCGCCCGCTCGCCCCTCCATCTCCCCACCGCCGCGACTCCATTCACATCGCGATGCAGCTCTCCCTCGCCGCCCTCGTCCTCGCCTCCGCCGCGTTCGCGCACGCGCAGTCGACCTCCGGCATCTCGCCCTGCATCATCAACTGCATCAGCCAGTCGAAGGGCTGCTCCAGCATGTACGTTCCCCTCCCCCGCTGCATAGTGAGCTTGGCGCTGACCGAGCGCACACACGCACACAGCGCGGACGTGCAATGCTTCTGCACAAACACGGACTTCCAGGCGCAGACGTTCGCCTGCCTCAAGAAGAGCTGCACGGCCGCGGACATGGCGCAGGTCGAGGCGCTCGAGAAGCAGTGGTGCGGAACCACCGGTGAGTCCGCCATCCCTTCTCCTGAGACTTGCCCCACCCCGTGCTCGGGCCCATGGCGGCAGCCGCATATGGACGCGCGGCCGCTGGTGCGTGCTTCGAGTTGTCCGCGCGGGGCGTCCATCCATGCACGCCTGTTGAGTCACACTGGCCACACGAACGCGCTTGCTGACGGCAGCTCTGCCTCTGCGACAGTCAGCGCCCCGGCGCAGACCACGAGCACCCCGGCTAAGACGACGAGCACCACGGTTAAGACGACGAGCACCACGGTTAAGACGACGAGCACCCCGGCTACGACGACGAGCACCACGGCTAAGACGACGAGCACCGCGAAGACGACGACGGACACCTCCAGCAGCACCACGAAGACGACACCGCCCACCACGCCCACGCACACGTCCAGCGACCCCGTGAAGGCTACGACGTCCACCAGCCCCGGAGCGCCGTCCCCCAGCACGGGCACCTCGACCGGCGCCGCCGCGCCCACGGACTCGAACGCAGCCACCACATCCCCCAGCCCTACCACGACGGACGCGTCTAGCGACCCCACGACGACGGACGCGTCCAGCGACCCCACGACGACGGACGCGTCCAGCGACCCCACGACGACGGACGCTTCAATGAGCACCGTGACCACCGACGCATCCGGCAGCACCGTGACGACAGACGCATCCGGCAGCACCGTGACCACCGACGCGTCCGGGAGCACCGCGACGGTGCTCACGGGCACCTTCTCCACGGGCACCGCGACCAGCGCTCCCACCGCTGGCTCGAACGCGGCCTCGGGGCTCACCGCGGGCGTGTTCGGCGTGGGCGTGGCTGTTGTCGGCGCTGTGCTCGTGCTGTGATCCTGCGGTCGACCCGTATACACGGAGAGAGGTCGCCTCGGGGGGGCGAGGGAATCGAACAGGACCGCGACGTACTAGCTGTGGCTCCAACTCGACGCTCGTGCCGACGGTTTCGCGCCGTGAACGTTGTTGCGGCATGCGCATGTAGGACGCCGAGTCGGGACCTGTGATCGCAGCGGACGATAGTAGAAAGAAGAAGACGCTCGTTACATACCTAGTACTATTACTCGCTTGCAAATTAATGTTTCTGCCGTGAGGGCGGACGCGCGGAAGCTTGAACGCTCCATCGAGCCTGCGGCAGAACATCCGCGATAGCTTCGTTCGTAGTGATGACAAAGGGACTAGCTGTTTGCCATGCGACGTACCTGACGAGCGATGTGACTCGCGATCGCCGCAGGATCGCTCCCGGGCCGAGTCACCACAGTAACCGCTCCACGAACATATGCGTGGAAGGAGGGAGGAGGAGGAGCAACCGCCGACCGGCGAGTCTTCGGACGGTGGTGCGGGCGAGTTCAACATCGTCGCAAGATGACAGCGAGAGGAGTGTCCCTAGCCAGAGAAATTCGTAAGAGCTCAGCCAGCATGTCTATCGGAGAAAGCATTCCAAAAGGCCAGTTTGACCCGTTGGAAGCAAGAGGAACAGCAGTAGTCAGCGCTTGGGGACGGCGATAACCTGACATCCTCGCCGTGACTATCACCCACGCACATCCGGATCCTGCAGCCCTCCAACGCATACTGCCTAAGCAGCATGTCCGCGATCCACGTCGAGATAATCCACCGCAGTCCGTACTATATACAAGGTATACCATTACATCCGAGTCCTCCGACATGCAGCCCTACACCAGACAGCCGCCTCACGCAGCCGCCCCACCGTTACCCACCAGCGGCTCCCTCTCCCTCTCCGCCCTCTCCGCCCTCTCCTCGCGTTCGAGTTCATCCTCCTCGACCGAGTACCGCACATGCGAGCGCGACAGCGACGTATGCCGCGAATGGCCGCGGCGCGCGACCGCGTCCGCGTCCTCGACCGCGTTCTGCTGGTCGCCGAGGTACCAGTTCGGCATGAGGAGCGCGAGCACGAGCGGGACGGCGCTCAGCACCGTCGCCGCGACGAGCATCGTCTTCATCGTGTCGCTGTACGCTGTCAGATGGCCGGGTCGTCAGCGAGGATGCGGAAGACCGGACCCGGAATACGAATACGGGGATGTACAATGCGAAGGACGAGCCGTGCGCGACGGCGCGGCACGCATTGGAGCACGAAGTAGAAAAGGATGGAAGGAGACGAACGAAGAACGCGACGCACCAGCAATAACGCCCTGCCGCACCGGGTCCTCCATCGGCATCTCGCGCACGCTCTCGATGCTCCCAAACAGCCTCTCGCGCTCCTCCGCGCCAAGGCCCGGCAAGTAATTCGCCAGCCGCTCCGGCATCTGCCGCGCCCAGATCGCCCCAGCGATGCTCCCGCCGACCCCGCCCCCGATCTCCGTCCAGAGGAGGACGAGGGCGATGGCGACCGCGACGTCCGCGTGCGGGACCGACGCCTGCGCGCCCACCCCGGAGCACATCGCCGCGAACCCGCCGCCCATGCCCTGCAGGAGCTGCGTGAGCACGAGCGAGAACGAGGACGCGTCCGCGCGCCGCGAGTAGATCATCAGCGCGACGCCCACGAGCCGGATCGCAAGACCTCCGACGAGCAGCGACTGCGGAGAATCGCATGAGCACCCGACGGATGAGGAAGGGGGCGGTCGGGCGTACCTTGTAGCGGTGCGTGAAGCGCATAGCGATCCCCGCGATGAGCCCGAAGACGGTGAGGGCGATCGTCTGCGCCTGGCCGAAGTAGAACACGTTCGTCATAGACCTGTGATACGCGTTAGCGGTGAGAAGGAGCACAGGCACGCCGACGTGAGACTCGCCATGGCTTCGTCACCAATACAAACGACGAGAGGTACGTAAACGTGAGGAAGAACGAGAGCTGCGAGAAGCCGTCGATCCTGTCAGTGCTAAGCGAGCGAAGGCGGGCGCAGACCATGACGCACGAAGTCGAAGAACCCGATCCACGCCGCGCAGAGCACGGTCCGGTTGAAGAGGAACCGACGCGGGATCACAGGCCGCTTTGCGAACTTTGTGTCCCACACAGCGAATGCAGGCAGCAGGAGCCAGCCGGACACCAGCATCGCAATCATGGATGCTGCAAGGATGTGTGAGGCAAGGAATTCGTGCATGAGAGCAGATACGCACGGCTGCTCCAGCTCGTGTGCTGTCGGTTCGCGAGCGTCATCGGGAGGAGGATGAGCGCGACCGCGACACCGAGGAAGATCAGGCCGACGAGATCAAGCTGCTCCGCGAACAGCCACACGCGTTGTAGAAAGCGCGTCTTGACAGGCGGCGTGAGGTCGTCGCGGGGTGGCGCGACTTGGATGAGCCCGCGCTTCTTCGCCTGCCGCTCGCCCCACATGAGGGTGAGGATGAGCGGAGTGAGCGCGACGGGGACGAGTACCGCAAACATGGCATCTGCGGTGCGAGTCAGCGATCGGTGTATCCACGACAGTACAGAGACCCACAGCCCCATCGCCAGCCGAGATTCTCGAGCACGGCGGTCGCCAGCTTGGAGCCGATGTACGCGTTGAAGATGAACGGCGTCGAGGTCAGTCCGGAGACGAGCCCGCGCCATTTAAGAGTGGTGATGTCAGCTATGATGACAGATGTGAGCAGTTGCAATCCACTGTGCGGACGGCTCAGCGATGTGTGGACGTGAGCGAGGACGAGACACACGTGTATCCGCTGGAGTCCGATGCGTGAGTGTTGCGGCCAGGGCACGGAACGAGGAGACGTACATAGCATATAAAACGATTCCGACTCCGAGTGCGCCGACGTTCGGCGAGGTAGCGATAACAATGTAACCTGGGCAGGGTCAATCCAGGCGAATCGGATCGACACGCGTCCTCGCTCACCAGAGACATAAAATACAACTAGAAACGGGTGTAAGCAGTGGACACAAACAAAGAAGGACGCGACTCACGGACGACTAGATAAGCGGTCGCACGAGAGGTGACATCGGCAACCTTAGCAATTATAGGCTTTCCGCAGGCAACTAATCACCGGGTGAGTGTCATACGAGGATGGGCCGGCGCATATGCTCACCAAGGATGGATTGTACGACTTGTATAGTGGAGATGAGACTGTGCTGTCCAAAGTGGGAGGTGGCGAACTGGAGATAATTGTATGTCGTTTGATTGTCAAGCGAGTACATGTAGGACGCGAGACCGATCCTGCAGTGTACGATGTCAGTCGCGGACATCCAGAACTCCTGCCTGGAAGAACAAACGGGGAGTGCGAGACGGCTCGAACGGGAAACGTGGAAACATGTGGCCAAAACCGATGTACGACGTCTTGGCCGACGGGGGTAGGTAAAGGTGTCGTCTGATGTCGCCTCCACATATACTTGTGCGAAAGACGACACGCAAAAGGTGCACAGCGCCCGCTCACCCACGAGGTTTCTATCGTGTCATAGGGCGCTGCGTTGCCGCGTCTCCGATCCTGGGATCCGAGAATACGATCGTGCATGAAGGAAAGAGCACAGTATGAGGGCTGGAACAACACTCAACCAGCGAGCGGTCTCGTGTGGCTGTCCGTTCCCTGCGGCTCCGTCGCGGGCGCAGTCACAGTTTGTTACAGCGGGGCGCATGCAGTCACGCCGGTGCGCATAGCCCGCCCATCGCGCGTACGGACTTGGTCGCGCTCACGCGAAGCAATATTAATGCTCGGCGGTCGCTGGACTCGATGTCACGGCTTCCGAAAGCGTCGAGCACTACGCAGTCGTGGCGCGCGCCAGCCCCGACGGCGACATTATAATAGGTGGTGACCTTCATGACAACTATATGAGTTTCACCAGACGGTCAGGGTACGTCTCTTTCTCGAACTCCCCTCTCGTTTCCATTGTGAGATGCACCCTAACCGACCGGGCTCGAGATTGCCACTTTCTAGCAGCGTTCGAAGTCGGACGATCTGCACTGAACAGGCGGGTCATGGCAAGCCTGTGCTTGTACGCATTGCAAAGTCGCGTCGCGCAAGCAGCAGCGCTCAATGGACTATATACGGGACCCTGACGTGAGCGGGACATAGTCAAGACCCGGTGAGAACGCATCGCGCACAAGGCGAGTGTAGAGTCACATCCGGGGCGCATATAGTCGTCATCGCGCGTGTTCGGTGCCGCTCGGGTGACATGGGCTACTTCTATACGGGATCCATCAAACGGCTAGTGTACGTCTCTTTGCTAGCTCTGCCTGCGAAACACACCCTAGCTGGCTGGTTGCGATACTAGGAGACTCCCACAGGATGTGATTCCGTTCGAGCAACGGAGTCAGGGCTGTGCTGCAGACGATAGCGGACGGAGAAGGAAGAGGGGGGGCGGATAGCAGGAATGGACGAGAAGGAGGACTCACCCGATGAAGAGGAACCATTTGGACCGCTTGCCAAAGAGCTGCTCGGCAGCCTCGACGGTCGCAACTCCGGCGTGCGCGTCCTCCTCCGCTTCGATCTCCTCCGCGGTCTCCGGATCGAGGGTAGAGACGGTGAGTATCGAGCGGCGGGCCTCGATTGGGGAGAGCGGGGAGCAGTCGCGGGCGTGGTGGTCGTCGCGGCCGCCTGTTATGGGATAGTTGCGCAGTGAGCATACGGAATGGGCAGGAGAGCGGGAGACGACGGACGTGTGGGGGATTGAGCGAGGCGGCTGTAGCCGCGGGGCGGCATAGTGGGTGGAGAGAGAGGTCGCGGTCAGAAAGAGCGTGCGGGGAAAGGACGGGGAGACATGGTGGGAGAGAGAGTGTTAATGAAGACGAGTGCGGCTCGGGCGGGAGCGCGCCGTGGTCGCATCATATCTAATCAGATACCAATTAGATCCGATCCCTCTTACCGACCGGCGTCTGTACCTCCCCCTCCGACTACCACCGGACAACGACCTGCCTCAACGCCCTACTCGCTAGTCATTCTTTTAACCTACGTGTTATAATGCCTCACTAATTGAGCTCTACACAGATGCATTGTTTATGTAGTGGCGACGTCGCTGTGAACCAGTACGCACTCTTGTTTTAGCTTCTTTCCATGCCTCTATGCGGTTGACATCCGACAGTTGAACACACTCGACTTCACTTCCACCGCAGTATCTTCCTCTACTGTCTGTGCAGCACTTCAACATCCAGAAGATTCACCTGGTGTGCGGTGTGCGGTGAAACAACGCTCCCAGCGATACGGGTACTTACTCGAGCCTGAGAGACCCTCGCGCCGATTCAAACTTCAAAGCCCTCGTCCAAGCTAGCCTCTGGGCTGCAACAACACTGGTTCTTGGATGCGCTTATTGGCACCGTCTAGCGGACGGCAGGGGTCCATGAACAGTGCCGTACTACAACAACGTCCCCTCGTAAGGGATCCAACTTCAAATCGACCTCGAGCATCCGAGTCAGCGACCACCAGGCTCCCCCGGGCCTCTCTTCCAGACCGTCAGCAAGCTGCCCCTCTCCACCGACAATCCGCGCATCTCACAGTCTACAGTCTACATGTCTAGATCGGCTTTCCACATCCTCCATGCGTGCGTACGCCGACACCCGCGCCTATCCGGAAGTCAGCCTCGTCCTCGTCCTCGTCCTCCAGACGGCAGACCGTGACGGTCACTGCAGCACACACGCGCCCACCGTTGCGTCCTTGACCACTGCCCAGCCTTCTCGATGCCAGTGCTCGCACAGGTACTGCTCAGAGTCGCCCGCGCTGACCTCGAAGGTGTCCGCGTCGCGCGAACCTGGAACTGGGATTCTCTCCGACACCTCGTCCGTTGTCCTCGTCGGCCGCTGGCTGATCACTGTGATCTGTGATCTGTCAGCGTGCGACTCGACCTCGTGGTTCGAGGTCCGAGGACGTGGCCATGGCCCGTAGGCTGCGTACAGGACACGCCCGGATACAAAGGCTGGGATCATCACACCCGCGCCAAATGCTCTGCGTCTGCCTCGGACTCGGACGGGGCGACGGCCGGCTCCCCGACGGCCAGTGATGATCGATGATGACCTGTAGGACCGAGCGGTGGTGGACTCGGACTGGACTTGAGCGGTGAACGACCTGGGCGACGGCGCTGTCGATGGGTGAGTCGCGCGATCGTACCGTGAAGTGTGCGGCCTGATGCTCGTATCGTTCTCCTAGTAGCTGCTCTGAGGCTTTTCCATGCCGTCATCTTCAATTTACATCTGTGCACGCGTCTGCCTGTCTAGTGCGCCCCCGAGCAGTCCTTGCCCATCTGTGCCCTTGCCAGCTCCGACTACTCGGGTTGAGCGGCCTAGGATCTTCGGTGTGTCCGAGGATAGACTCAGCCTTGACCGCTATAAATGGTGCGCTCATGATCAGCCGACCTCTCATGTACCGTACAGGTACAGAGCAAACAATCGAATGAATCGACGAGGCCGCGCCATGGCGCTGCAATGTGCATCAGCGACACGCATCTCCGGTCCTAAAATCGCTCGCGCGTCGACTAGCTGTCAAGCCACCACTCTCTCCGAAACTCCTCTCGCCATCCAGCACCTCGAATGCACACCGTCGCCTTATCGTCAATACGACGCACGCGTCCACGCATCACAACACACAACTCACACGGATCGCAGGATGGGGACCGCGACGGAAGCATTATTAGCGAGCGCGTACCAGTGCTAGGTATGTAGGTACCGCCACGTCTTTGGTATCGTCCTTCACGAACACAGGTCCCTCCTCCTCCTCATCCTCCCTCCTCTTACACGCACATCATTCGTACACGCACGCCTACAACGCGAGCACAGCGCCGACGACAGCCAAGCCCATCCCGACGCCGAACCCGCCCGCAGTGAGCCCCGCCGCCGCGTTCGCGGGCGTAGGCGCAGCCGAGCCTTTCAAGGTGCCCGTAGCGCCATTGCTCGAGGGCGCCGTCAGTGTAGTGCCTCCCGTACCCGTGCCCGTGGTCGTGCCCGTGCCCGTGCCCGTGCCCGTGGTCGTGCCGTTAGACGCGGCCGCCGTCACGGTGCTCCCGGCCGCGTTCGTGGTCAGGGTATGCCCCGCCGCGTCCGTGGTCACGCTGTGCCCCGCCGCGTCCGTCGTCACGGTGTGCCCAGACGCGTCCGTGGTCACGCTGCTGCCGCTGCCGCTCCCAGACGCGGTGGTGCTCGAAGAGGACGCGGCCCCGGGGCTGTTGGACGAGTGCGCGGCGGTGGTGCCCCCGGCCGCGCGCGAGGTCACGGTGGTGCTCCCCGCGTGTGGGGTCGTGGTCGTCGTGGGGGTGGTCGGGGTGGTGGTCGTGGGGGGCTTCGTGGTAGGGGTGGTGGCGGCGGGCTTCGTGGTGGTAGGGCCCGCGGGCGGCGTGCTCGTCGGGGTGGCTGTGTGATGGGCTGCCGTCAGCGATCGTGCGGGGGCGAGCGTGCATGGAGGGACGCCAGCGGCCGCGCGTCGACATGCCACTGGCACCACGGGACAAGGAGAGTAGGGGTGGCCAGAGAGGGAATGCGCGGGACTCACAGGTGTCTCCGCACTGCTGCTTCTGGAGCGCCGCGACCTCCGCCATGTCTGCGGCCGTGCAGTTCTTCTCGAGGCAGGCTTGCGCCTCTCTGTGGAACTGCTCGTTCGTGCAGAAGCACTGCACGTCCGCCCTGTGTTCGTGTGTGCGCGCATGGTCAGCGCTACGATCTCCGTGCAGTGGGAGGGAAGGCATGGACGTACATGCTGGAGCAGCCCTTCGACTGATTGATGCAGTTGAGGATGCAGGGCGAGATGCCCTGGGCGTGCGCAAGCGCCGCGGCGGCGAGGATGAGGGCAACGAGGGAGAACTGCATCGTAATGCGGTAGTCACTGAGCTGGGGAGATGGGAGGCAGGAGGGGGCGGGGGCGGGGAAAGCTCTCGTCAGTAGGAAGTGTTCTTAAGACTTATAAGTCCCTCACCTCGCGCAGGAAAGTTGGTCAACACGGCCGATTCCAATAATTTGACTCGCACCATCAAGCTCCGGAGTACAGGTGCGGCCTAACCTCTACTAGGCTAAGTAGCTGCTAGCCAGGTCGCAGCTGAGGTCAGAAGGCGGTTGGAGAAGGAAAGAGGTGCGGGATGTATTGCCGAACCGAGACAGTCCGCCGCGAATCGAGACAGCGCGCCCTAGCGCAGCCTACACGGCCAAAAGGCATTCTGAGTTGATCTTGTGTTTCGTCGCACACTCGGACCCTTAAGATTAATTTCTCAAGTTTACCTTAGGGGCCATGTGTCATTCTCAAGATTAGTGAAAATTAAGAGAATCTTAAGCTCGGCATTCTCGCTTGTATTTCGCCTAACGATCCAATTCTCACGTCCCTTTCCTGCCGGTGAACAGACGCCAAAAAGCCTTGTCCGCCGCACGTGATCCAGTGCAGCGCCTGTCGGGCTTTGTCGGGTTCAGCGAGCCGCGTCAGGCCGCGTCAGGCGCTTTGCCACGTCTCTCTCGCTCCCAACTCGCTCCTCCATCTTCTCAGTCCAAGTCCGAAGTCCTTCTGACGGCCACCCTCAGCCTGTCCCATCCGCTGGTGTCTCTCTCTCATCTGGTGTCTGGCGTCCCACTTTGGGCTTCATACAAATCTTTCACTGTCTTGGACACCACTCTCAAGCAGATGTGCTGGCAGCAACAAGGCAACAGCCATTGGTGAGACGCTGCGTCACCCACGATGTCCCTTAAGTAAGTTGCAACTGGTTGAGTGTGGACCATGACCATGCAGTAGCCACTCCGTTAGGCCCATCACAGTGCACAACAGGGTCTCGCTGTCGTCCAATGGAGGTGACTCTTCAAGAGTGGGTGAGTGTCAGCTCTTGCTTTGTTCACGGTCACTTGAGACTCACTGACTCCATTGTTTTCAGGCATTTATCAGTATCACGATGCTGTAGTATTTGGTGAGCTTCGACCGTCTTCTGTCTCGACGTTCTAGAGGTCTGATATCCATACTACCAGCCTGGTCTGTGACTCATTTCGCCCCCCTCCCGCCCTCCGCTCTCAGACTGTGCCACACTGCACACTCCTTCCTCTTCCGGTCTCGCTATGCTTTGTGAGTACATCCGCTGAGATATCAGCCGCCTCTCAGATGTTGTCAATAGGTCAATGTCAATTAGCATCATCATGGCCGCCCCCGGTTCCCTTAAGATATCGACCCACGGCGCGAGCGCGACGTCGACGAGCGAGAACTGCTCCCCGAGGAAGTATGGGCCCTTCGCGCAGAGCGTGCGCAGCGCCGCGTAGTACTCTTCTCGGTACGTCCTCCGTCTCCCCCCGTCCTGCTCTTGCAGCAGCTGCATGAACCCGGGCACGATCCGCTTCACGACGTGGTCCGTTAGGAGGCGCATGTACGTGCCCTCGAACGCGTCGGCGGGCGGGATGTGCGGTGCGTGGCCCGGGAACGCGGCCTCGAGGAGCTCGTACTCTGTCCGCGGCAGTAAGTGCGTGGTTCCAACTTATATGCATGTAGCTCCGTGTAGTCGTATGTAATGTAGTATCTATCCCTGAATACAATTATTCTTTTCCCTATTACTATTTTCCAAGCTACGGTTGGATGAACGTGAACGGCGCTGGATGAGCGCTGATGCTAGCGTGGGCAATCGAATTCTCCTTGAGATTTTCATAAGGTGCATTCTCAAGGGTAACTTAAAAATACGCGTTTTTGAGATGCTCTGGAGGGTCCGGAAACGGGAATCTCATAAGAATCCCTTAGCGAATTCTCGTGGGGAGATTTCTCGTGATATCCTTAAGCAAACACTCTGCCCGTGTAGCGCGCCCCGTCCGCGGCTATTCAGGGCGGAGAGCGCCGACGGAAGTGCGCCAAGTAGCGTGCCCCGCTGACCCAACGCTGACCTCTCCAAGCTTCTCCATCAAGCGCATCAAGTCCTCTCTAAGGAACATGAGACAGACAAGCGGGATTCCATCCAAAGCTCTGGTCAAGCGATCCGAGTCTATCTTTAATCATTACGAACAGGATCATTACGAACAGGATCATTACGAACAGGATCATTACGAACAGGATCATTACGAACAGGTGAGTGTTCCATCTTGACGTTGCGAATGAAGGATATTCATCCGTATGGTGAAACCTTTCGAAGTAGGGTCATATTGCCTCATATTGTTGAAGCAGTAGAAGAGCCGCACTGCGAGGACGACATAAATAAGTCAAGTCTAAGTTTGCTCAAGTACGCCGTACAGTGTTACCGAAAAGAACTGCGGCCTCGACGTCATCATAGGCCCTCATGATCTGGGAAAGTGTTAAGTGTGCCATTCCATTAATGATGGACTAAGCGGAAATAAGTAAGTGCTCTAGTGTCTGAGGTTTTCATCATTGACATTTGCCCGAATACGGACAGTGAATGACCCCGATCATCCGGTAGATTTCATGAGTGGCGAACTTCACAATATATGTATACGGATGAGTCGTACGTACGCGTACGGGTCTCCCACATACTATGGTGATAATTTGGAACGGCTTCGCTCGCAGTGTAGAAGCACTGCCGTAGTATCCCTGCAAACGAGCGTAAGTATATACTGACCTCCAGTGGCTGTGGACGAACTTGATACATATGTATCGTGCACACTGCACAGCATTAAACGTTGACTATGCTAGCCACAG
This sequence comes from Daedaleopsis sinensis, assembly GCA_033807695.1. Lineage (NCBI taxonomy): Eukaryota > Fungi > Basidiomycota > Agaricomycetes > Polyporales > Polyporaceae > Daedaleopsis > Daedaleopsis sinensis. The sequence goes on along the minus strand of CM066304.1, from coordinate 4,383,837 downwards.
CGCTTCGATAGAATGACCCCTATTACTTTCTCCTGCTTCCGGTTTGAGTCTAGAATCTGATACGTGTGACGTTGTCTTGCTCAGCAGCTCGCCTACTTGTCTGGTTGTTGCTTCGCGACAAAATGGTACGCCAGCACTGTCGGAAGCTCAACTTGGTTGCCTCTCCGACGTGTCTGTTCGTGATGCGGGAACACATGCACATATCGGCCCTTCGATGTGTGCACACCATGTAGTAGGTAGGAAATGCGGCGATGGAGGATGGTTACCCGCCGAGTGGGAGAAGGAAGGAGAACGGGGAGCCACAGCCTGAGGCCTGAGCTGGCAGCCGCAGAACAGCGCCTACTAGACTCGTTCATCTTATCTCATCCTACGACTTTTCCCACTCAGCGTCTAGATCTACTCGACTTATGTTATCAGACTTTATCGATTATCGATTATCCTCCAACCGTGACACTGAACCCTCTGCACCGTCAACCCTACACGGCCTTTGCTTCAACCACGCCCGCTACGTACACATTGTCTACTGCCCTGAAGTACGTCCGAAATCTCATAGTATAGTCAATCAACCCCGCACGTCGACGATCGCTTCCGACACAACTTGTTGTCCTCGACCAGGATCGGTTATATACCGAGGCTACGGGTGACCGTGACTGGTTCGTATCTGCTACTAGTAGCCTGGGTATCATCCTGTTTGAGCTAACTTGATTGCTTACGTTTTCTCTTCATGAACAGCCTCGATGATATCCGATCTTTGTTACACAACCTGCGCGCAATGATAATGAGTACGCACACCACTGTGCTGAGAACCTCGCCCTCCGTTGCGTCCGCTGGAACTTCGACTTCATCTTTACCTGCGCTGCCTCCTCCTATCGGCCATATAGATCGTCTACCGCCGGAGATCCTCTCATTTATATTCACTCTTGTCCTGATAGCTGAGACACAGCATATCTTCCCGGCCCAAACCGTTCTGGGTCCATTTTGCCTTGGACCACCCGCGACGCTCGTGCGGCTATTGACAGTCTGTCGCCAATGGCACAACACACTCATTCATACCGCGCATCTCTGGTCACTGGTCGATCATCAGATGTTCACGAGACGGCCCACGAAACACTCTCACTACATTCATCGTAATCCTACCGGCCCCCTCTTCGTGTACCTCTGCGATTATCCACATCATAAACACCATCGGTTCCCGTCACTCCTGCTTGAAGTTGGCAGCCGTGTGGAAGAGCTGAGAATGAGATACATTTCCAGCAATCTCCTGTCATTCCCGGCTGATCGCCTCCTGGCATGTACCCTCTATCGCCTCCACGGCTACAGCACGCCTATGAGAGAGATCTTCAACGGGCACGCACCGCGTCTTCGAGCACTCAACCTGACGGGCCCCATATTCCTCCCTTCCAACAAATTCCCCGCGCTCACGTATCTCATTATTTGCGATATCGACGTGCGATTCGCGCTGACTCGGGAGGCCTTTTCCCTCATTCATCTGTTGGCCTTCATATCCGGGTGTCCAGCCTTGCAAAACGTGCATCTACATATTATATACATCGGTCAGGCTCCACCTGTTGTCTCTCGACCCGCTCTCCGGCAGCTTCGCAGGCTTCTAGTAGTCACCGATGGAGGGAGTTCAAACCAACAAGCCATCGACATATTCCCCCATCTCGATCTCTCCTCGAAATGTTTGACCTGCGTGAAGCTCTTTTGCCGGCCGGACCTGCAACTTGCCATGGACGCGCTTGCCGTCAGCGTGCCAAGGGAGCGGGAGCTGTCGCGAATGCGCATCCTCTCCTATGCAGGGCCGCAGAAGTACTATCGCTACCACATCCTCCATCTCACGGACGAGCTGCGTTCTCCGGGGATCCGCATCGACCTCGCACCGGACTGGAGAGAGCACGAAGGCCGAGGTGAAATTCTCGTCGCGCTGTCCTCCCCGCTGTTCTGCAAGGTCACGTCGCTGCACATCTCCGCCAGCGAGCTCGCATGGTTCACAGAACCTCCTTTCCACGTCCTCCACGCCCTCACACACATTGAGACGCTAGTAGTCACCAAACCCGTGCAAGATATCAGCAAGGCTCTCGCCGGACTGACGGTCACAGACGGTGCGCCCCCCGCCTTCCCGAAACTCTCAACGCTCGCAATCCTCAAAGCCTTCCGCGCCGACCTGGACGGTATCCGTGCCGTCATTCACGCTCGCCGACAGACAGGCCCCTGGTGTCCTCTGCAGCACCTTGTGCTCGTGATCGACCGATCTCAAGCGAGGAGTGCGAGGGCGGGCCCAAATCAAGCACTTCACGAGGATCATGCGCTGAAAGAAATCCACGATCTCCTGGATCGGTTGACCATAGTCGGGCGCGATGAGGTGGAGGAGTTGCTCCCGCAAGACCTGCGCTGGCCGTCTCACACATACTATATACAAGACGCCTTTGGGCCCATCGGTAACGAGTATTACCGCCCTACATGGGAACCGTATGAGGACGTGCCGGATGACTAGGACTGATGCGGACGGTGAGCCTAATGATATGGTAATACATCTGTGCGCCCTTCGCTGACGATCGCGACACCGTGACACTTTTTTATTTCTGCAGGCCTTTCTCTTCTCTCCTCAATCAGCTCATCATTTAATATTGAATCGTCGGCCAAACGACTTGACCGTCGTCACCACACTCAACCAGGCTGACTTGTGGACAGCGACTTGGAGCTCGACTGTACTAAATTCCGAAGCGACCGTCGAATCTTGATATACTTACACTAGCATAGATCGCACTTGAGCCGGTATCTCGTCCAGTATGATGCCTCATGTAGACCGGTATCTCCGACTGCATGACTCAGTTCCTATGCTAGCGACAGAAGTGAAAACCATTTCTCAAGTCACCGCTACTATACCAGTAAGTGCGGAGCAACTTCTCTAGCAGTGGTACTCTATGCGAACTCGCGTTGCTGTCCACCTTCGTTCAAATTTACTATGGCTCAGAGCTATGTACATCGCCGACCCGTCTGGGCCCTAATACCGACAATGACGCAGAGTCCCGACCTCTCTTTCGATCGGTGTTGATTATACTAGCACGACTAGTACTACTCTTCGTAAATCAAGCTCTCGACCTGAGCAAATCGCAGTTTCACGCGACATCTACACTCCTCAGGGAACCTGAGGAGAGGGGAAAATGTCAGCGCTGACATCCGTACTGAACAGTCTGCGCACGAGCGACACATACGCAGTGAACAGCCCCGCCACTTTGGGCTCCGCGCTGATGACCTTTCCGAATTCGTCCAGACCGGGCGGCAGGAGCTCAAACGCGTGTAACGTGAAAGCTACCATGATGAACATCGCGGATTCGCCGTATGCCATCCCGGGGCACACCCTGCCTCCGAGTCAGTCGACTATGTGTATCACCACGACGCAGACGTACCTTCGTCCGAAGCCGAACGCGAAATCTGCAGGATCGCGCTGAACGGTGAAGTCAAGCTTTCCGTCGCGAATGAACCGGTCTGGGTTGAGCCGCAGAGGCTCGGGGTACATCTCCGGATCGTGCAGACACTCCCTGTACATTGCAGGATGTATTAATGCCGTACCGGACGGGCTCATTGAAGAAATACTCACCAGGTCAACGGGACGAGTGTCGTTCCTTTAGGGCTGAAGTACCCTCGGTACTCGAGATCCTCGCTCGTGTAGTGCGGCACACCGATCGGTGCGACGTAACGCCATCGTAAGCACTCCTTTACTATAGCAGTGATGTACGGAAGCGAGGCCATATCCGAATGCTTGGGCAGACGTTGGGGGCCGACGATGGCGTACAGCTCAGCCTGCGCTTTGCGCTGCACCTCCGGGTTCAACCACATGGCTACGAAGAAGAACTGGAGGGTTGAGACCGTCTACCAAGACGGCTCGCTTATTAAGACGGGCACTGCTAATAGAGCACAGTAGACCTACGGTCTCTAGCGAACCTTTCATCGCCGCGGGTGCTCTCATGAGCATCCGGTTCAGGAATAAATGTTACGATGTGGGGACTTACCCGCGAAGGCAGTCATGGCAAGATCTTTCGCCATGTCTTCAAGGTCTGTAAGTTCTTTGGGGTCCATCCCGTCCGCATCCCGCAGCATGCTCGCGACCATTGAAGGTGGGGCGCTGCCGTCCGCCTTCATACACCCAACAACAGCGGTGAGTCGAATATCTGGCAGAAGAAAATCAGACACTCACTACTTGCTGTTTCGTCAGGTCGAAGAGGGCCTGCTTGACCGTCCGAGAGCTCTCGTGCCACACCGCCAACTGCTTCATCTGCTTACCCACGATGGGCAGCCAGTGCGGAGCAAGCTCTAGGATGGGAATGGACTGGACAAGGAACCTGCCAGGAGCAATCGCTTCTAGTCCCTCGAGGGTCTTCTCTATCTTGGAAAGGTTCTTGTCGTCCGTCTGTGCAACTTCAATGCCGTACACCGACTTGACGACGGAGGCGGCGAATGCACTACATCATCTTCAGCACCTGCGAACCTGATACAGAAGGCCTAGACGAGAACAGTACTCATTAGCGGATGTGTTCAACGAGATGCTCCGGATCGTTCAGCACTTTCTTCAAGAACATGTGGGCGTGTTCCCGCTGTGATTCCAACTGCTCGGTGGGGACGGCGGGAGGGAATCGCTGTACGAATTCCTTGCGATGTTGCTTCCACTTCGGCCCGTACGACATGAACCCGAAAGCGAAGTCCAGTCCGGAGCTATGCAGGGAATATCACGTCGACATCGGAAATGTGTACGTCCAAGTATCCAGAAGAACGCAACTTACAGCTCTATTGTCGGAGATTGCTGCCGATCGGATGTTACTGCTGAGCGTTTGTCAAGGAGGTCGAAGATAGCGTTCGTGCTGCCGAGTAGGACGACGCTGTGTCCGAGAACGGGGACATGTACGACATCCCCTGAGAAATTGCAACCAGACGCGAGGTCAGCGAGAGTGTAATGGTGGAGTGATTGGGAACTTACCGTAGACCTTGCAGAGCTCAGCATGCGCATTCCAAACCTGCGGTCGTCGCATGTGTGCGACATTGCCCAGGATCGGCGTGCCCTTGGGTCCGGGAGGTGGGGGAAGACCATGAGACCGATGCCGCCATCGTACGGCTGATATGGCGTAGCTGATGACACAGATCGTGACCAATATTAGAAATGCATTCGCATCGAACAGGAGGAAGCTCTGGAGCAGGCTCATAAAGGTTACGATACTGCGTGAGGTGAACGAGGTGGGGAGAGATTGGAGGCGGAGGGATGCTGCCAGGTGCTGTCAATTGCAGGCCACGACGAAGTTCGACAGCAGAATGTGGGTATAAAGTTTCGGTGGTCGAGCTTGGGCGGTCGGTCACAGTCGGACTTCAAACCTTAGTCGCACGTCAGGTAAACATCAGGAGGAGAATGACTTCGCTATGGAGATTGAACGCACTGGAGCTATCCCACACCATCATCGGCACGTTCCTCGCATGAAACTGGCACACTTCTCTTAGAAACCGCGCCCGAGCTAGCGGCACACACGAATAATGTTCCGAGCTATCTTCCGCGAGTCCATCCGAGTCAGTCTGTTGTTGCTACGAGTTGAGATGCGGTCTTTGAAGCGCTTACAGGGGTTGGGGCCTGGACTAGCGGCGGGTAGACAGCTAGAATCTAGGCATACCTTAAGAAGAAACAATTGTTCCTTCAGAATCACTAGTCAAGCTTGTCAAGTTTGCATTGAAGACGTCGTAGAATGATATCACCCGGGGCATTGAATGCGTAGAACCTCGGGACCTGAGCGTAAACGCCTGCCACGAAGCAGTCGTACCGAAGCCTGATCAGTCTTGAACTTGCTGGCATGAGCGTCATCGTCCATGTCAGATTTCCCCCATACTCTCCAGTGTTCCGATGGAGATAATGAGAGATGACGGGCAAACAGTGTGGAGAGCGCTGGGTGTGGTTATGAACTGCCACGTCGTCCATGAGATAGACGGCGGCGTATAGTGTGTGCGATTGAAGGATAGAACGGTAGCTAGTAGCGGCGTCAGAAGAAGCGGAAGGGAACAGGGCTGAAGAGACTGAGGACTTGCGCAGAGGTGTAAGTATTGGTACGAGAGCGGCAGGCCCTGCCAGTCCGGGCATGGGCGACTGATCTCGCTATGATCTTATCTAATCAGCGAAGCTTTAACGATTAGATTGGAATGGCGTCTGTAACGGTCCTCCCCGAGACTACTAAGTACCTCCATGATGATTCGTCCTTCCACCTTGAATGCCGCACTTTAGACCACCTCTCATCGTCACACTCAGACCATAAGAACTCTACCGGCGAGCGTACGCCATCTATGCCTTCCACCAGGGTCGCTAAGTATGTCGTGACGGACTCGCCTTCAAGAAGTCAGTGCTACTAGCCCTTCAACCGACTCGCCCGACTTCAGGTCTTAGGTATGTCAGGCTTCTCCTGTTCCTGCATGGAGGCTTCTACTCCCTGGTCCGGGGAAGCGCACTGCATCCTCTGGGGCTCGTCTAACCCCTACCTCTCCGTTATCAGTCCGATATGACGCGCGAAGTGCTTGACTTGCTCTGAGTACGGTCGCGACTACGTGGCGGCTATGATCAACAGTGCAACACGGTGTCGTGCGTATGAGTACTAACGTAAAGTGGATTGAAGTTCGCCAAGCGACAAGAGAAGGCCACAAATCTTGGATAGCCTTCTCAAGTTGACTCGGAGACGATGACGTATCCTGTGGGAAAGGCCTGAAGACCATTACGCGAAGCACAATCACGGGTGTAAGTATTCCCACCAGGGCTTTGTGCGGTACTGACCGCCCACAAAGGTGGGTGCTTGGGCGGAGTTCTAGATCTGAGAAACGCATACTAATGTGTCCGTTCGGTAAAATCCCCAGCCATAGAACCGCTACACCTTATCAGAAGCCCATCGGAGCCCCTCGCTAGGATCCTCTCAGCTTCAACTTCAATGTCACCCCCTAGCATGGTCACTGGCAGCAGCCCATTTCCTATTGAGGTCTTCGAGCACATTCATGCCGCGATGGAAGACTGCGCAATGGGTGGCAATATCTCGGATCATACCATACTTGGCTGCAGACCTCCCTAGTCTGCCCGGCATGGCGCCCGCGCAGCCAAATCAACATCCTCTACAGGGTTGACATAAACCAGCAGCTGCAGGCAGAGCTTCTTCTGCGTACCCTCCGCGATAAGCCCCACATGTCATCCCACACTGTGGAGGTCCAGATCGGGCATACCCATCAGATGGAGCTTTCATGGGACTACTTGTACGTCCCGTTTGACCGAAAGCCACTTTTGCGCCTCTTCTCGCAGAAATGCCGCGTTCTAGATCTCCGTGGCATGAGCTGGGAGCTGTACCCGCCGCGATTAATTGATGCACACCTCTACCCACTTCACGGCACAGGAATCACAGCACTGAGCATCAATCTGTCGCAAAACACGCTCGTGGCTACTCTCCGACTCATCTGGGGCCTTCCCATGCTGCGCGAGCTCGAGCTCGTACGTGTATTCAGTCGGGATCTGGATTGCCCGCTAGGCATGATGATCACCACTGGCAGGACGTGGTCATGCGATCGACCGGTGTGTACCATGCTCCGAAAGCTCGACGTCAGGGTGCGTTATAAACCACAATGCCAGGGGCCCAGGGCGGATTCTTGTGAGTGCTCTAATCATTTACGCAGTTCGGTACTGCGACCGCTTTATACCCTCCGCAAGCTTTTGGAGACGCAATCGAGGACTTGTCACTTGATCTCCTTCCTACAAGTCCGATGGGTGGGGGGTGGAGAGTATCGAGTAAGCCTTCCTTCATCGTCTCCCGTCAGATGCAGTATGACCCACCTCCCCGGCATAGAAGAGCTATTGGAGTGCATTCGTACACTCGGACGGCTGAAAACTCTCTACATACGAGCAGAGTTAGATGACAGGTCTCCGGAAACCAAAGAGCGCGACCCGGAGCGCTGTATCCGTTCTCTTCAACTCACTGTGCTCACAGCCGTGCAATCAAAACAAACACTCCATACGGTCAAGGTCGAGCTACGCAACGACTACTTCCTTAAGCGCGAGGACCTCTTGGACCTTCTCTCGACTTCCGCTCTTCTTCAATCTGTGGCTCGCTTCTCGGACATATCTACCGTTCAATTTAAAATACATCCCGTTCAGTACTACAAGCAAGATCGAGCATTTGACCAAGTCTGGTGGCAGTGAGAGCTGAAACGACGGCTTCCCAAGAACCTCCGCTTCTCAGTGGTAGTGCGTCTTCCAGTACGCAAGCTCGACCGTGCGTATTTAGATTCTCACTGCTCTAACACCCGCCCGCATGATGCTTATCAGATACCGTCTACGTCTAGCACTTCTCGAGCCTTTCCAAAGGCTAGCGCAAATCCGGAATGAGTACGGTGTCGAAGTTGACTTCGACAACCTGGAAGACGTTTCCCTCAAGTTAAACGCCTATTCCAATGGCTCTTAGGATGGAAACATTCTTGCGTAGTGAGTAGATGACAATGTATCGATGTTAATTTGCAGGTAACCGTACCGGTTAGTAGCCTCAGGGTATGAGTCTAAAGAGGCTCCCCTCCCCGCCTTCTCGACGCTCTCGACTCGCGCTCCTTAACGCAAAGTTTGTGTCCACCTAGACGGTGTCCGTGCCGTCGTCTACCCTCGCCTCATCCGGTACCCCGATAATTTGAAGAAGCATGGCACTCCTCCCTGCTGTCTGCCTACCACCTCCGATTTTCGACCGACGGCGATTCGCCACCACACTTACGCAGCTGTCTCCTAAGTCGCAGTCAAAGTCACCAAATTATTTGTATTGGTCTCGTATCAGCATCTTGAGCTGCCCAACTCAGCCGTATCCAATTCTAGACAACCCCTTCCACGCTCTACGCCCCTCTCGTCATGCTCGCGAACAGCCCACTCACCCGCCCGGGCATGCGCTCGTGGCTGACCACGGCTGCAGTGACAGGCAAGACCGTGTCTACTGCCCACGGCCATCATGGCGCCGGAGAAGACGACGAGCCTATTGAAGTGCGCGTCGTCGACCGTCTTGAGGAGCCCACCGCCTGTCGGTGTTCTGGCGAGGGCACGATTGCGAGAACGAAGCTACCTTTGAGCTATCTTGATTAATTCAGTCTCAGCATCGTGACCTCCCGGTCCGGGTCAGTCGCATCTATATATTTCCTTCCAGCCTCTATCTCTTCCTTGTCATACATGAGAATATCCCACTCACCCGCCCGCGAAGGCGGTCGTGGCTTACCACGGCTGCAGCGACGAGGACAACCGTGCCCGCGGCCATCATGACGCCCGAGAACACGATAAGCCTGTCGAAGTGCGCGTCGTCGATCGTATTGAGGAGCGCCCCGCCAGTCGGCGTCCCGACGAGCGTCGCAATTGCGAGGAAGATGTATACCGAGCCTGCGCGAAGGAAGAGTGGCTGATTAGTACAAAGCAGACAACCGAGGCGGGACATCGAGCGGACAGTTCTTCACTGACGAGCTCGTCTACTAACGGTGAACGACACAGGGATGAGCGTACCTAGTCGTGCGCCATAGACCTCGCGTGGTGTGATGGCGGCGATGTATGTGGCAAGGAGCGAGACGAATGCCCCTGCGGTGACGCGTGAGAGCTGACATTGACCGATAACCCTGCTCTGCGCACCTGAGAAGAGACCGTACAGCGCAGAGAACGCGACGATCGATCCCGCATTCCGCGATGGGAGCCAGAGCCCGAGGATGAGGACCGTACACAGAGTAGCCGCGGGGATGAATATCTTCATACTGGTCCAGACATCAAGAAGGGGGGGCGGAGGCGCAGTCGAGGTACTTACGAGCCATATCTGTCCGCGAGTATGCCCGGGAGGACGCGGGAGGGTATGTTCATAGCGTTGAGGATCGCAAGGAGGTAGTTGGAGATCCTGGGAGGTACCCCACGGAAGTTCGCGTAGATCTGGATGTAGAAGTACGGGATGAAGAGCGCATAGAACAATCTGCAGCGTATCCGCGTTGAGCGAAGCTGCGCTAGTATGCGGACGTGATCTCCACGTACACGAACCCGGCTACGGTTGCGAGGACGTATCGGATGTCCTTGAAGCCGCCCAAATCGACAGCAGTCCGCCATGAGATGTGCCCGGAGAGAGGGAGACGAGTCCGAATCGTCAGGCAGGCAACAATAAAGCAGACCATGATTATGAACCCGATTACGCGCACCGCCCATCCGAATCCAATGATTGGAATGAGGTGCTGCAACAGGATCGGGAAGACGACTCCGCCCACAGCGCCTCCACTGAGAACGATGCCAATGGCAGACGCGCGCTTTCGACGGAACCAGTGACTCATCACTGCAACAGAAGGATTGAACCTGCCGCCATCCATTAGCAAGAGTCTAGATAGTGGTACAGTCGGAAATTGAAATCGACGTACATGAGTGCGATCCCGATCCCGAAAAGGACTCCTTGGGAGAGGAAGAGTTGGTACGCCTGGTCCTCCTGCGTAAGGGACACCATCATCATCGCAAAGACGCATACGACAGAGCCAAGCGGTATGAGAACCTGTGAATATAGTCAGCACATGTGACGAGGCTAAAGGCGGAATGGGGGCGTACAGAGGTTCCGTAGGCGTCGAATATCCGCCCAGTGAGCGGCCCTGCCGCGTACAAAAAGAATACTTGCAGGGAACCAATGAGCGAAACGGACGCCGATGACGACGATGGGAGGAGCGTCGACTCGTAGTAGTCCTGAAACGTGCCCTGTGATTTCAATCTTCGTCAGTAAACACCCACATGATATAAGTCACCAGTGCTTGACCTACGTATGCGTTAATCATCCCCGCCGAAGCAAAAAGAGCGAGAGAAGAGCCCAGGACGACAGTCCATGCCTCTCGTCCCCCATCGGGCACGTATTCGTCCTCTACTGTGGCAAGATTTCTATCGGCGAGAGTGGTATCCACAACCATCGACTGCGCCTCGACCGTGGCTGCGTCCTGCGGCTGCTTTTCTATAACCTCAGCCAACGTTGAGGTTGCCATTGCCTAGACGTCGACCATGAGACGAGAGGTGGGGGTGCCGGTGACCGGTGAGAGAGCAGTGGTGAGAGGCATCGGCAAGTTTTTCTGCCGGCGCCCCAATCTCAAACTCGCTTCGAGAAGCCTCCGCGGCCGGACCGCCGGACCTGTCCTGTGAGGTACTGGCGTCAGGATACATCCATATTTCTGGAACACCTAGGTCCTCTCAGCGAGTGACTAAGTAATTGAAACCTGAGGCCTGAGTGTACGGAAGGGTACGAAGGTTGCTATAGGCACAAAAATACTCACATCGCGAACTTGGAGTCCTGCAGACGGTGGCTGTGTTAACGAGTCTTGTACGTCGATGATCATGAGACGCAACTTACATACCTACTAGTAGTAGTACTACGTCAACGACGGTCTGTGTCGCCTGCTGGACTTGGAGCCATGTGTTATTACGCGCAGATGCAACGCGTAGTCTCCGAAAATACCTACAGGCTGATTATGCGAAACAACCCGGGCCCGCCCGTGACGAAGCACTGACAGTGAGCCTATTAGTACGTACAGCGTACCCCGGGACTGAGATGTGTTCAACCGTTTCTCAAGACAACTTGAAGATGTAACGTCGAAAGGTGGACGTTGGACGGTTACGTTGAGACTCGTTGAGACGCTGTGATTGACCAGGCTCTGGCAGCGGTCATCATCCTCCTCGTTGTGCCCAAGTTCAACTTGTACCTCCTCAAAAGAGTTGGCACCACAGATCTGGTGGCCTAGGTGAACTATAGCGATGTGTCCCTAGCACAAATACTACTTTTAGTAATTTGTCTGATCAGCTTAACGACAAGTCGGTAAACATTCCGACTTCTGGGTATTCACGCGCCAATATTGCCTTACTCAGCTCCTTCCTCTTGACTGCGCACGCAGATTGCTCTCATGCCCACCAGGAACGGGACCAGTACTGCGACGATGGCCAACACGGTGTGAGACATCCCATCCCATCGATTTACAAGGATTTACAGGCCCTTGGCACAAAGCCTAACGCACGGTGATGACCAAGCGTAGCCAAGCGTCCTCGCAGATGAATCGATGGCGAACACAATTGTTACCCACGCGAAGGTACTAACAGTCTCTCACTGAGTCAGCTCCAGTCATGCATGTCCATTGGACAGGTGAGCGGCGAAGCCACCGTGCTGACCTTAGTCATGTTCTCTCATGTTCTGCAGGAAGCTTGGGAGCCGCTGCATATATATAGCCCCAAGAGACCCTCATCACCCACCAACAGGATCTCAACCATTCTCGCCCTCATCACCATCTGCATATCATCATGTCCCACGGCAAGCAGTTCACGCTCTACACGCACCTCGGCGGTCCGAACGGCTGGTATGTAGTGGTTCTCCCTGCCCCTGCCTGGTCGCACTCTCATCTCCGTCCCAGGAAAGTCGCGATCGTGCTCGAAGAGCTCGGCCTGACGTACGAGTCCATCTACCTCGACTTCGGCAAAGGAGAGCAGAAAGCGGCGCCGCACGTCAACCTGAACCCGAACGGGCGCATCCCGACACTCATCGATCACCAGAATGGCGACTTCGTGATCTGGGAGTCCAACGCGATCCTCCTCTACCTCGTCGACAAGTATGACCCCGAGAAGAGGCTGACGGTAACGGACGACAAGGAGAAGTACACACTCCTTCAGTGGCTCTTCTTCCAAGCATCCGGACAGGGGTGCGTACACACAGCCCACGTCCCAGCGCGATGTGTGCATGAAAGCCTGAGCGATCAAACTCACCTCTTCCCGACCACAGCCCGTACTTCGGCCAGGCATTCTGGTTCATGAAGTTCCATCCGGAGCAAGTGCCGAGCGCGATCGAACGGTACCAGAAGGAGACGCTCCGGGTGCTCGGCGTGCTCGACGGCGTGCTCGCCAAGTCGCCCTCGGGCTATCTCGTGGGTGGCAAGCCGACGATCGCCGACCTGTCCTTCATCACCTGGAACCGCGGCGCGATCGGCTTCGCGATCAAGGATGTCGCGGACGACCAGAAGCAGTTCCCTGCGCTCTATGCGTGAGTGCCTCTTGAGCTTTGTGATCTTATCGGGGCTCCGCGGGAACACGCACGAGGGTCTGACGGAATGCTGACGCGAGAGGACGTTTAGGTGGCATGAGAAGCTCGAGGCGCGCCCTTCGGTCAAGAAGGTGCTTGACACGCAGGCAAGCCTGACGAAGTAACGGTCAGACATATCTCATCACAACGAGAAGGAAATACCATGTAGAACACAAATGTACTGAGTAATGGACGAAGTGCGATCTTTTCATGTCGTGCAAACGTCGCGGCCAAAGGTCGCTCAGCCGGTTGCGTGCTGGAGGATAAAGGGCCGGGGCCACAGCTCCGGCGCATTGTGAAGGGTCGATGGTCTATTCCCACCCCCCGCCGTTTGGGACGAATGCGCAGCCTTGAGCTGGTCGCGACGCGCATACTGCGTACGTGTTCTGTAAGCCTCTAAAATAAGACATCAGCGCGACAATTCAGAATTCCTTACAACCTGGTATTTCCCGAAAGAAGGGGATCGTCCGGTAGTTGGACCTGGTGTAAATCTGCGAAGAATTTACTAAAATGGGACTTCCGTTCGGCAGGGAAGCACCCGTGCCATCCACACGGATCGTGTCGAGCCCGCAACCGGCCTACGTCGATGAGGAGGGATCGGACGTTGACTAGGGCCAGCAGCAAGAAGGCCGAGGACCTCCGGCAGCGGCGGACTCTCGTTTCACTGATGTGCGAACAAGTACAGCTCATCTATAGAGACGCTGATCAGTATCGATGTTGAAAACGAGTGCAGACGTTAGAGCTTGAGTTTACACAAGGCACTGAGTGACGGTGGTTGGCACAGATCGAAGCAACATGCGGCGCAACGTACCTAGTCGGTCCCAGCGCACTAGTACGAGCAGTTTTGCATTGCACCGCGTGTAAAATTGTGCGCTCATGAGAACCTTGTGCGACTACTACAAGGGAGCTGGAATCAAGGTTATAAGTTTTCGACGTGGACACAGTAGGACGATCAACATACCGACTGCTATCATACATGGACGAATCTGTGTGTCGTAGAACGCAACGACCTACCTACCCGGTCCTCTTCGCCCTCCCGTCTCTGCCTCCGACCCTTTTCGCGGCCTCTTGTCTTCATATCTCTCGCGGCCCGGGCCTGAGCCTGCGTAACTGCCCGTGCTATACTCGCGCCTCCCAGACTGATGTGGTAGACTAGACCCACTCGCACCGACGCCTCCCCAACCTGACCCCGTCGTCTTCCGCTTCCGGTCCCCATGCTGCTCGCGACCGTAGTCATAGCCACGCTCAGTCCCGTGTCCTCGATCGGTCACGTCCACAGACATCGCATCAACATCAATCGGCGCCTGTACGGTGGCGCCAACATCCACAACGACTTCGGAGCGTTCGACGCGTCGGTGATCGACGACGGTAACCGTGTCTTTGGCCTCGACGACCTGCGGTTGCGGCCTGCTCGGACCTACCTCCCTTTTCGGCTCCCTCGACTGGTTCGGCGGGAGTGAGACCGAAAGGTAGTCCCACGCAGCCTGCACTTGCACTCTCCGCTTCGAATTCCACCCATCGGCGGCCTGGTGCTCGATCTCGCGCATGCACTCCTCGCGAAAGCGCGCCTGGGCGCCGTACGCGTTATTCGGGTCAGGCGCGGGGAACCTGCAAGGTGACGGACGTGCGAAGTGAGAAGAGGACTGACACAAGAGGGAGAGAGGGGACGATGCGACGCACCTCGCGCCGATGTGGTTCAGCACGAGCCTCTCTGCAGCGATCTTCCGCGCAAAGCTTCCTGCCATGGCGGGGGTGCTGTGCCCCCGCTCTATAGTCTTCGCGTCTACGCGCTCCTTTGTTCTGTTCTTGCCCGTACGGCCTTGCGGGTCGATGTGCGGCGGTAAATAGCAGTCTGTCGCCTCATGCACAAGCAGCGTCACCGGGACGCGCACGGGGACGCCGTTGCCGTACGGGTCGACCTCAGGCAATGCGGAGAAAGCGGGTGGGTCGTCGTGGATGAGCGGGAGGAGGGCCGAAGGATCGTATGTGTCCCCAAGGATGACTAGCTTGCGCGGAAGGGCGGAGTAGCGTGAGAGGGCGGGTCCTCGAGGGATTTCACGGATGACATAGCCAATGCAGGGATCTGGCATATGTGGTCATGAGCGACGTCGAACCATCAGGCCAACTGGAACGCACCTCGGTGCTGGATCGGTCCGGCGTCGACGATGGCGCCCGATAGGTAGTGGTTATTGTCTGGGGGTATGTCGACGATGCCACGCCAGAATCCGTTCTCGTCGCACCAGATATCACGACCAACGCACTCACTCTCGCGTCGCACGTCTGTCTCGTCTGTTCCAGGTCCCTCCAATACGTTCGCTGCGATGGAGGGCTGTTCTCCGGGGAAGAGCAGCTCGTTGACAACGTATGGGTGCTCGCTATGCGTATGCGTTATATGCCACAACATACGCAACATTCGTCGTATACCGCGGGGTCCGAATATCTCCACGCGTGGAGCGTGGCGATTGGGAGGCAATGGAGTGACGCCGGGAATCTTCGGTTTTGGGATGCCGAGGACGTTTCGAAGAAAGGTCAAAGTGCCCATTGTATGGTCCGCTGTTGGATGCACACTTCAGCAACGGGTGATGGGCGGCCGGAATGTAAGGATGGTACAACGTGTCAGAGCACGCTGCGTGACAATCAGCTAACACCACTACTCGCAGAGACACATCCTATGTATCACGACTGCTCACTTTCGTGTAAAAGGATGAGAGGCTGTCACGCGCCACCGTCTCGATGTCCCTATCGACACATCGAGTCGGCCTCGCGCCCTTGGTTGTTCAGCGAGGTCGGTGTGACAGCTGGTCGCATGCTGGCAATGCCATAGTACGGGATTGATATGCTTGTATAGTAGGCCATGGGGCGAGATTCGGAGAGAACACAAAGACACGCATTCAGCGCAAATATTGACTCACCGTGCATGTGCGTGATGAAGATCTTCGACACCTGGCTCATGCGCAGACGCGGAAGCCCTGGGCGATATGGCTGCGCCTCGAACTGGCGAACGGTGCCTTCCGCGCAATCCACCACTGTTCACGCGTAGATCAGCGTGTCATCTCGCTTTTCCGGTGATCAGGATGTGTGAGGCGGCGATGCCGCGCGAGAGAAGGTGCGGTACGTACTCCAGAGAGACCCAGTCCCCAGTGCATCCACGGCCAAACTCGAGCAGTTTCGCGTCTCCGTGGGTCCTCCGCCACTCGTAGTGCCTATGAACGTGACAGTAACATTGTTCGACATGCTGGAAGCTCGCGTCGATTTGTGTCGATGGAGTATACGATTTAAAACTCGCGTTTGTCGAGCTCGTAGTTGTGCGAGGAATGAAGACAGCAATGTGGATGCAGCGACGGAGACTGTCATAACAAGCGCAGAGACATGGTGGTGTATTATGGTCGGAATAATGAAGAGGAAGGTCAGTAGCACAGGCTTGCGATCTACAAGCGGAGTTGCAATTAGTCTGAGATAACCTAGCCGAGTTCAGCGCTTCAAGCTCCGCAATGGTTGGTTGGTTCGGAGACTATTAGTCGATTAGTAGTGTCATGATCAGTATTAGTAGGATCTACAACCACGGTGAAGCTGCCTTCTCTTCTCCAAGCGATCACACCAAAGGCAAGTTCCCGCAAGCTCCCGCTACGACTCCAAGGATAGGTTCACGCTTGTACAGCGGTTGTCCTCATCATGGCAGACCTAGTAGGGGTCCGGTACATCGCGCTGGACCCTGGTCGCCATCCCTCCCTAACACCCCACTTCGTTTTAGCCGTTGCTCACCTACGTCTATTCCCAGTCCGTACGCTTCTCAAGCATACTAGTTTATGCACACGCACCCAGAGCACGTTCCGAGAGCCATAGAGCGTTACAAGAAGGAAAAAACCCTTCGCGTGGTCTCCGTGCTCAATAGTGCGCTCGCGAACTCGCGCACTGGAAACCCGAAGATCGCGAACCTCGCATTCGTCACCTGGAACCGCGCTACCTTAGGCGTCGTGCAGCACATCAGGAACGTCAAGCGGACTGTGTCCACCCTTGTCACGTCTGGCGGGTTCAAGCCGGTGCTGACTCGGGGTATATTTTCAGATAGCAGAAGAATCGTGCAGAAAGACCCGCCGCGGCAGTGAAGAAACTCCTTGACCTGTAGGCGAGCCTCAGGAGTCGATATCTGCCAATGAGTAGCTCAGATGACGAAACACTGTCAACGCTGCTCACGGCGAGCGACCCTCTTAAGTTGTTCTAACTCGGCAGAGTCGCCGTCTGTTGACTCTGACTATAAATACTGCATGCTACTGCGCAACACCGCTCATGCGCTCAAGGATGGCTTGGTCATCGATCCGAGCTTTTCCAATTCGTGCTCTTCGTGGTTACAGGACGCCCTAGTGCAGATATACCCGAAGCTTGGTGCTGTAAGTATTGGTAATTTCACCGTAACGCTTACAGTACGAGGAAGGTTGATCACCAGGTCCACACAGCATCTGCCACACTCCTGCGATACCATCCCCACACTAGTCAGTGCAGCGCTCAGCACTGATCTGAAGCGGGTTAAAAACCTCCCGCGGTCGGGCACATACGTGGAATCTGGATACCTCCCGACGCCAGCGGTCAAGCCATGACTTATAAGGCATGCGCAGGCTGCAGCGATGTCAAGGAGCAGACCTACTCCGCAAAACGGACGCTACGAGTGCCCTACCAGCCTGATGCCACTGAATCAGCATCGACGTCGACGCGTGTCCTACTAGTCATCCCAATGATGCTGCACGGCTAGGTGCCGCCACTGTCCGGTGTCCACAACCTTGGTCCGTTCAGCAGAGTCATGGGACCAGCGTAGGCGGTCGCGGTAGAGACTTTAAAAATACCGCAGAACAGTGAGTATGAGCATATCGAGGAGAAACGCTCCGCTCGAATATAAGAGCGGGAGGTCCACCGTCGATACCTATCAACAACCCCACCGCTCTCTTCTCCGCACACACAACCACCGATCCTCTCACCATGTCCCACGGCAAGCAGTTCACGCTCTACACCCACGTCGGTGGGCCGAACGGATGGTACGTGGAGGACTACTTCTATCCCACTATCCCACTATCCCACTAACACTCACCCCCCATGGCGCATCATCTCGCACACCTGCAGGAAAGTCGCGTTCGTGCTCGAAGAGCTCGGCCTGACGTACGAGCCCATCTACCTCGACTTCGGCAAGGGCGAGCAGAAGGCCGCCCCGCACACCGCGCTGAACCCGAACGGGCGCATCCCGACGCTCGTCGACCACCACAACGGCGACTTCGTGATCTGGGAGTCGAATGCGATCCTCCTCTACCTCGTCGACAAGTACGACCCCGCGAAGACGCTCGGGGTCGCGGACGCCAAGGAGCACTACTCGCTTGTCCAATGGCTCTTCTTCCAGGCGTCCGGGCAGGGGTGCGTGCTCGTCTGCGCCCATTGGATTATTGCTCACTCACCTGTCCCGCAGCCCATACTTCGGCCAGGCGATCTGGTTTATGAAGTACCACCCCGAGCGCGTCCAGAGCGCGGTCGAGCGGTACCAGAAGGAGACCCAGCGCGTGCTCTCCGTGCTGGACGGCGTGCTCGCCAAGTCGCCCTCGGGCTACCTCGTCGGCGGGAAGCCGACGATCGCGGACCTGTCCTTCATCACGTGGAACCGCGCCGCGATCAACATGAACCTCAAGGACATCGTGGACGTCGAGAAGGAGTACCCTGCGTTCTACGCGTGAGCACCCTCTCGGTGGCCGGGGTTGAGCGGGGGGTACTGACAGGAGGTTTTTTGAATCCAGGTGGCACCAGAAGTTGGTGGACCGTCCCGCCGTGAAGAAGACGCTTGAGCTCCAAGCGAGCCTGCAGAAGTAACCGTGTTGAGCACGGCTGCGACGTACCTGATCGTCCGACTTCAGGTCCACGGGGAACCAAACGCGTCGCGAAATCATCAAGCAGCACATACAAAACCCAAGCATGTCATTAAAGGAGCTCATCTAGTCATATAGAATGTATTCATCCGGACTCCACATCCAGATCAGACCGCATTACTTTTCTCCTCCTGCGTAGCCGCAGCCGCAGCGGGGACCGGCGCGTGCGCAGGCGTGATGCGCTCGCCCTTGAGGTTCGCAGCGTCGACGGCGTTCTGCTGGTCCCCGAGGTAGTAGTTCGGCATGAAGAACGCGAGCCCGAGCGGCGCGACGGACAACACGGTCGCCGCAATCAGCAGCAGCTTCATGACGTCGCCGTACGCTGGAGCGGGAGTAATGAGCACAGAACACACGAGCACGACGGAGGACAAGGAGACGCACCAGCAATGACGCCCTGCCGGGTTGGGTCGTCGAAGGGGAGTGCCATGATGCTCGTGAGGCTCCCGAAGAGCTCGGCGCGCGTCGCCTCGTCGACCCCAGGCAGGTGCAGCGCGAGCTTCCCCGGCATCGTGTTCGTCCAGATCGCACCGGCTGTGGAAGGACGTCGTCAGAGGTTTGCGCTGAAATGAGCACATCGCGAGGGACGCACCGACTGCGCTGCCGACGGCACCGCCGATCTCCGTCCAGAGGAGTACCATCGCGGTCGTGATGGCCATGTCGGCGTGCGGGACAGCCGCCTGCGACGCGACGGTCGAACACACGGACGCGAAGCCTCCGCCCATGCCCTGGAGAATCTGCGTCCAGACGACCTCGGCGTCCGAGCCGTGAACACCGCGCGAGTGGATCATGAGTCCGACACCACTAAGCACAGACGTGAATATCCGACTGAGCTCTGTTGTAGAGGAGTAGACTTACACAAGACGGATGGACAAACCGACTACCAGAATCCACTTATAACGGTGGAGGAAGCGCATGGCGATTCCAGCGGAGATACCGAAGACGGTCAGTGCAACGGACTGCGTCTGGTTGAAGTATGTGACGTTGATGAGGGACCTGCGTAGCGTAGCACACATCAGCGTGCATTTTGGATGAGCGCAATTGCAAATACGCACCAGTCCTTGGTAATAAGGATAAAAGAGTAGAGATAGGTCAGAGTGAGGTAGAACGAGAACTGCGGGTCGCATGGTTGGTGACGATGGCACGAGGACACAGGTGTGGGCACGTACGAAGTCGAAGAAGCCGATCCACGCGGCGATGACAACCGTGCGGTTCGTGAGGAGACGGCGGGCGAGGATAGGACGCTTCGCGAACTTAAACTCCCAGAAGACAACGCCAAATATGAGGAGGCAGCCAATCACGAGCATCGCAATCATCGAAGCTAGTGTCCGGGGTTACGTGAGCCGATAAATCCGCTACAAGAAGAAAGTGCTACACACGGTTGTTCCAGCCGCCCTTCGCGCTCCTGGCGAGGGTGAGGGGCAAGAGAATGAGGGCAACGCTCGTACCGACGAGGAGGAGGCCGATAATGTCGAGCTGCTGCGAGAACGTCCACGCCTTCTGGGCTATCGGATACCGGATCTTCTGCAGCTCAATGTCGGGCTTCGACTGGGGTACTGCGATAAGGCCGAGCTTCTTGGCCTTGCGCTCCGCCCAGAAGAGGGTGGTGATGAGCGGGAAAAGGGCGGCAGGGACAAGGATCGCGAACATGCCGTCTGTGGACAGACGCAGACGGTCAGTGATGCGACTACCATCAGAATAGGAATATACTAACAGCCCCATCTCCAGCCAGAGTGCGTGAGGACTGACGTAGCGATGTTTGACCCAACGAAGGCATTGATGATGAACGGTGCGGATGTGAGACCGGAGACGAGCCCTCGCCATTTCAAGGTCGTGATGTCGGCGACGACGACGGATGTGAGGAGCTGCAGTCCGCTGTAAAGGGGTGAGCCTCGTAAACGCTAATCCAGGCGTGGTAGCACGTACGTATAGCCACTGTAGAAAACTATTATCAGTCCCACGATGCGGAAGAGTGTTGGAGTTGAACGTACACTGCGTATAGAATGATACCCGCCGCGAGAGCACCAACGGAGTGCGCGGAAGCGATTACGATGTAGCCTACACAATCAGAGTGAGTCGCGGTGTTCAAGCACTGCCTTGAGGTTACGGACCGAGCACGTAGAACGCAACTGGAGAACGAGTTCGTCAGCATGTACCGGATGCAAACAGGGTATGGTAACTCACGGACGAGGAGGTATGCCTGGGAACGAGATTGCACGTCCGCAAACTTGGCGATCACAGGCTTCCCACACGCGACTGCGTGGAAGGCAAATCAGTATTGAACGTGCGAACAAGAAGCAATGCGACTGACTGATGACTGATTGCGCGACTTGGATGGTGGAGATGAGACTGTGCTTGTCGTATGCGGAGGTTGCGAAGGGAAGGTAGTTGTATGTCGTTTGGCCGTCAAGAGAGTAAATGTACGACGCGAGGCCAATTCTGGGGAATCAAACGGCGTCAGGGATTGGAGGCAAAGAGAGAGGAGAGCGAAGAAAGGAGACGTGTCTGACGACAGTGACGAGTGAGAGTTCGTCAATTGCGGAAGCCGTGACATTGTCCACCGCTGCCTACCAATCTGCGTGGGCGCGAGTTCCATACGCGAGCGCAACCATACACACGATAGCGACCGTATGCGCCGGCGTTTGCGTGACGCCTTGGAGTCGCATCCTCGCGAAACTGGCTATGTGCGGGTCGAAAAGGGAGTATAAGTTTCGCGCACGCCAGGGTCGCGCATACGGTCCAATGCGGGGCCATCTTTCAGTGAGTATAAGCACAGGCTAAGCCTTAGGCTTGCAAAGACTGGCGCGGCGCAGATAGCACACCCTCGTGACACCACTGCACCCGCCTATACGAAACTCGCCAGACGTTGTGTGACATGTCCTCTGTCTCGGTCTGCTCCATTTTCTGCATTATTTAGACCGGGGCAGAGACATGCCTACATCGGGCTCTGGTGGAGGCTGTCACGAAGGCCATCGTACGTGCGTCACGTTCAAGTCGCGCATATAGTCGCCATCATGCGGGCAGTTCCACCCGCGTGTACGAGTTGTGCTCACGCAGAGCAGAATGGATGGATTCTGGACTCGATCTCACGGCATCCGGACGCGTCAAACAATAAGTAAAGGGCACCAGCCCGACGTGACACGATGAAAAGCTGCTTTTGCGCGCCCAACTGCTTATGTGAGGGTTCTTAAGAAAGGGGAAGGGGAGACCGACAGGGCGCTGGACAGTAGAGCGTACCCTCATCGGCATATTCAGCTACGCGCGCAGCAGTTGAGAGCAGAATGTATATAGTCGGGTCGATGGAGGGAGGACAGGAGACATGCGAGACCAAAGTATGCGACGTACCCAATGAAAAGGAACCATTTTGAGTAGCGGCCATAGACCTTTTCGGAGGCCTCGACGGCTTTGACACCGAGGTGCGCGTCCTCTTCGGCCTCAAGCTCTCTCTCGATCTCCCTGTCGAGCTTGGGAATGGCGTCCTCGGGGATGCTGTCCGAGCGGCGTTGTCTCTTCTCGTCGTAAGACTCCGACATGGCTCGTCAGCGGGGAGGTAGCGGCGGGGGCGGCGGCGAACGCGAGCGAGAAGGTGGGAGAGAGCGGAAGAGGGGCGCAAATTGCAAAACATGATGCGCAGAGTATATATACTCATGGGCGGAGGTGATGAAGAGAGAGAGGAGGGGCGGGAGGAGGGACTAAGTGGATCTAGACGGCCGGCTGTATCTAATCTGATACCCGCGCCCCTGGTCTACCGCGTTATCTGATAAACCCATCAGCAATGTTTACTCCGATCTCCGGCCGGCGGGGCGCCCGATTCTTGCGCACTATTCGAGGTTCCAGTTCGTCCCCGCCATTGCTTCAGTCCCTTCGTGAATTCTAGGAGTCGTAGTGGTCGTTGGTGGAAGACGAGAATCTCATAGACAGCGTCAGAAGACGCAGGCGGCTAAGTCTCCTTTTCGAGACGTCGATCACAACCCCCGACACTACCGCGTTTCATTGCAGCGGAAGCGCTCATAAATTCATGATGGTCCAGACACGGTCTTCAAATTCAGTGGAATCAGGCTGTGGCTGGTATGACAGCTCACAAATACTTATAAGTTATCTCTAGCTTGTCGAATAACGCTGGAGGAGACATGTATATATGCCATAAGCATCGCTAAGTACAGTCTCCTCGAATTTGCGCTTGGTTTTAGCTTGGCGTTCATTTTTGTCGCACTTGGCCTATTCCGTATCCTTCCGTCCCCTATAAGACTCAGGTACCGCTCATGTCTCCCAAGGCACATCGTTCGACATCCTCCAATGCCACCGAATCTTCGGACTTCGGGTTTATCGTGCGACGTGGCTTTCGTCCGACACTCCTGGTTAGCAAATCATGTAACTAACTTGCGCATCAACTCCAGACGGTGCAGTCTACCTGAGCATCCGACGCCCTGAAAAGGGATGCATCATCGTGCAGTCATCGATTAATTAATGCCACGGTGATAAACTGTTATTTAGCCTCTATAACACTACTGTTGGAAGGAGAATTCGGGACTTTACCCTTGCTCCAGTGCTGCTACATTGACATTTGAGAACTTATAAAGTACACTACTTCTAGCACTCGCCGCCCGCCGCGTCGCCTATGTACGCCTCGTACATCTCACGAGTCATCTGCTACTGCATATCATTCTCGTCGATCACGCTAACCCAAATCACCAGCTCAGCGAAATCACCAGCACATCCCGACAGGTCTTCTAACCACCCTGTTCATACGCATCATACATCAATTCGCTCATTCGTTGTACAGTACCCTCTTTCTGTCGTGATTCTCGTCCCCAAATCTCTACTTCCTTAGCAGGCCCACCTGCACCTCAACCAACTTCTGTATCGAAGGACGGGCTTCGAGTTTCTGCTGCCACCTAGACATCCCCTCGCGTCAGCAAGCTCGCAGATCCCGTCCGCCCCCACCGCGCGGAGAAAAGCAAGACACACTCACGCATAGAACGCAGGGAACTGCTTCTGCTCATCCGCGATGTCCTTGAGGAGCGATCTGATCGCGGCGCGGTTCCACGTATAGAAAGACAGGTCCGCGATCGTCGGCTTCCCGCCGACGAGGAAGCCCGAGGGCGAATTGGCGAGCACGCCGTCGAGCACACCGAGCACCCGGAGCGTCTCCTTCTGGTACCGCTCGACCGCGCTCGGCACTTTCTCCGGGTGGTACTTCACGAACCACGCCACCTGGCCGAAGTACGGGCTGCGCGTGTGGGTCACGGTGAGTGCTAGTTCGAGCTGGATGCCAGTGGGCTCGGGGGTGCGCGCAGGTAAGTGACTCACCCTTGTCCGGACGCCTGGAAGAAGAGCCACTGGAGGAGCGTGAACTTGTCCTTGTCGTCCGTGACCGTGAGCCGCTTCTCGGCGTCGTACCTGTCGACGAGGTAGAGGAGGATCGCGTTCGACTCCCAGATCGCGAAGTCGCCGTTCTGGTGGTCGACGAGCGTCGGGATGCGCCCGTTCGGGTTCAGGTCGGCATGCGGGGACGCCTTCTGCTCCTCCTTGCTGAAGTCGAGGTAGATGGACTCGTACGTCAGGCCGAGCTCTTCGAGCACGATCGCGACCTTCCTGATGAGATACAGTGGGTCAGTACCGTGCGGGGTGAACCGTGACTGTGAGGAGGTGCATCGATGAAGGAGCACATACCAGCCGTTCGGGCCTCCGACGTGTGTGTAGAGCGTGAATTGTTTTCCATGCGACATGGTGGCGTGTGGTAGAGCGTGATAAGTGGGACGATCTCGGGTGGCGAGTGTGCTAAGTACGCCGAGGCTTGACAGTGGCGGGTGAGGATGTCTGCCTTCACTGAGGTGGTTCCCCGTTATATATGACTCATTGTGACTCGTCTGGATCTCCCAGCGTCGAGTAATATCATCTCACGCTGTCCATGCTGCGGTTCGTTGAATATTAATATTGATAGGGTCGACTTTTTGAAGACATCACTGAAGTAATCGAGCGATTTACTAGACCACTGGCAACGAGAGCTCCCAACAGATAGCACACACCTATGAAAGTGTGCCAACTAGTGTAAACCACAGACTCCTACTCCCTGGGACGAGAGCAAACAGAGCGTGAGCTAGAGTCAACTTGAAGTCATCGATGTTACTTGACTGGGTGATTTTGACTGGGCGATTGCCAAGACTCAGGCTACTTACTAGTACGTTGGCGATCGACATCGCGGGCAGGCTCGAATGAGTAGAGCACGGTCCAAGTCAGTTACTGCAGCCGCCTCGGTGCCCTGTGTGTAGATCAAACCAAGAGGCCATCGAGAGAAAAGCAGGCGGAGGTGGAGAGCGATGATAAAGCGACTCCAGTCACCACTTGAACATAGGAACGGTCACTACCGGCGTGACACTGAACGCTCAGCGGTATCCGATTAGATAAGATGTATCTACCGTGCACGCCTCCGCTATTGCGCGCTTGTTCGCAGGCTTATGTTAAGTTGCAACTCCCAACATAGATCTGGGACATTCTCTTTATGTCCACCATCCGTTCTTCAGAGCTTCATATCGCGCTGCGGCTCCAGTTGCCTTCAATCACCCACAATGGGTCCTCGAGCCCGCCCTCCGATTCCGATTTTGTGATCGGACTCCCCGGTCAGCCTGAGGTTTGCACCGTGATATGGCCACATCTTTTACCGTATGCTAACTACACGGCTCGACCGTATGTAGGATTATACTGCGCGCTCTGGGCCTCCTTGTCTCCCCGCGCACACCGATATTTGTGAAGTGCCGACTTCGGCGGGCCTCCCACCCTCCGAGTCGGACCACTGGCCGCTCCCCAGAGTTCCTGCGGTTAGGTCCCGTCAGGTGAGTCTTCTACGCCATGCAACTGCTTGAGCCCTACTAGTCATTGTGATCTCGGCCAGGTGCACACTGCTTTCCCAGCTGTATCTGACGCGTACCAGTAAGGCTACCGGCCCTCCTCCGACAACGTATGCATACTCGGCTTCCCCTTACATCGTCTCAGTTACACCGATGGAGCCGGGTGAGTACAGTGGACTATGACATCTTTTCAATGCTCCTCACACTCGTAGGAATCTGCTACCCGCTTTTGAAGTTGGCCCCCCACGCGTCACCGTCATGACTTGACGGTGCCATATTAAGTACATACCTTCCGAGCCTGTCGTCACCGACCATAGGAATTGGTGAGCAACATCGAGCTGCAATATTTTCCACACACTTCGTCCAGTTCGATCAGTAGCGTCATTGCATCATGTCTCTGTGCGCAATCGCGATCACTTGGTGGCCTCGTACTCTGTGACGCCGACTTGTATTGATACTTATTTCGTGGAAGACATCCTCCAGCTGCGACCATCTTTTAAAGTTCACCTCGCTCAATAAGGTGTATATCTCCAACTTAACGCCTTTTTACAAACCGATGGACTCGTAGAAGATAGCTAGGAACTGCATTGGCGTGCGCCGCTACATCGGACGCGCGCTCCGGAAAGAGTCGGTCAATCTCAAGCGGGGAATGTGCCAATGATAGTGTGGCGTATTATTCACCTCCCGGCCGGTGCGTTCAATCTCCCCAGCTAAATCATTCTCCTTCTTACGTGCGAGTAACGTTTGAAGTCCGACCCGCGAGCTCGACTACAAAAGCCGCGACTTCGCACAAGTACCCAGAGATACGCCAGCGAATAATACTGTGGCTTGCCATTCACTGTGCCAGCATCCCTTCGCCACTACCTCGTTTTCGCACAGTATGATCGCCTTCATGAGATCGCTCCAGACCTCCCCCCCATTCGATTTGAATGCGGTTCTGATCCTGGTCACGATCTGTGTCCTCATCAGCTACGCTATATCAGCCGTACGATGGCGGTATCGGTCGCATGGGCTCCCCCCACCTCCCGGACCCAAGGGCACGCCGATCCTGGGCAATGTCGCACACATGCGACGACCGCAGGTTTGGAATGCGCATGCTGAGCTCTGCAAGGTCTACGGTAAGTTCCCAATCACTCTACCATTGCATTCTCGTTGACCTCGCGTCTGGTTGCAATTTCTCAGGGGATGTCGTACATGTCCCCGTTCTCGGACACAGTGTCGTCATACTCGGCAGCGCGAATGCTATCTTCGACCTCCTTGACAAACGTTCGGCAGTAACATCCGATCGACAGCAATCTCCGACAATAGAGCTGTAAGTTGCGTTCTTCTGGATACTTGGACGTACACATTTCCGATGCCGATGAGATATTCTCTCTATAGTTCTGGACAGGGCTTCCGTTTCGGGCTCATGTCGTATGGGCCGAAGTGGAAGCAACATCGCAAGGAATTCGTACAGCGATTTCCTCCCGCCGTCCCCACCGAGCAGTTGGAATCACAGCGGGAGCACGCCCACATGTTCTTGAAGAAAGTGCTGAACGATCCCGAGCATCTCGTTGAACACATCCGCTAGTGAGTATTGTTCTCGTCTAGGCCTTCTGTATCAAATTCGCAGGTGCTGAAGATGATGTAGTGCATTCGCCGCGTCTATTGCTGAGACTGTATACGGCATTGAAGTTGCACAGACGGACGACAAGAATCTTTCCGAGATAGAGAAGACCATCGAGGGACTAGAAGCTGTTACTCCTGGCAGGTTCCTCGTCCAGTTCATTCCCATCCTAGAGCATGCTCCGCACTGGCTGCCCATCGTGGGTAAGCAGATGAAGCAGTTGGCGGTGTGGCACGAGAGCTCTCGGACGGTAAAGCAGGCCCTCTTCGACCTGACGAAACAGCAAGTAGTGAGTGTCTGATTTTCTTCTGCCAGCTATTCGACTCATCACTGCTGTTGGGGTATATGAAGGAGAACGACAGCGCACCGCCTTCGATGGTCGCGCGCATGCTGCGAGATGCAGACGGGATGGACCCGAAAGAACTTACAGATCTTGAAGACATGACGAAAGATCTTGCCATGACTGCCTTCGCGGGTAAGTCCCCACATCGTAACATTGATTCCTGAACCGGATGCTCATAAGAGCACCCGCGGCTATGACAGGTTCGCTAGAGACTGTAGGTGTACTGTGCTCTATTAGTGCCCGTATTGATGAGCGAGCCGTCTTGGTAGACGTTCCCAACCCTCCAGTTCTTCTTCGTAGCCATGTGGTTGAACCCGGAGGTGCAGCGCAAAGCGCAGGCTGAGCTGTACGCCATCGTCGGCCCCCAACGTCTGCCCAAGCATTCGGATATGGCCTCGCTTCCGTACATCACTGCTATCGTAAAGGAGTGCTTACGATGGCGTTACGTCGCACCGATCAGTGTGCCGCACTACACGAGCGAGGACCTCGAGTACCGAGGGTACTTCATCCCCAAAGGAACAACACTCATCCCGCTGACCTGGTGGGTACTCCTTCGAGCATGTCCGGTATAGCATTAACACCCCCTGAAATGTACAGGGAGTGTCTGCACGATCCAGAGATATACCCCGAGCCTCTGCGATTCAACCCAGACCGGTTCATTCGCGACGGAAAGCTCGACTTCACCGTTCAGCGCGATCCGGCGAATTTCGCGTTCGGCTTCGGACGAAGGTACGTCTGCGTCCTTGGTGATACCCACTCTTGTGTTGTGTGACATACTTGGAAGCAGGGTGTGCCCCGGGAAGGCATACGGCGAAGCTGCAGTATTCATCATGGTCGCTTTCACGTTACACGCGTTTGAGCTGCTGCCGCCTCTGGACAAGTTCGGAACGGTCATCAGTGCGGAGCCCAAAGTGGCGGGGCTGTTCTCTGCGTATGTGTTGCTCGTGCGCAGACTGCTCGTACGGATGTCAGTGCTGACATTCTCGCCTCTCTTCAGGTTTCCTGAGGAGTGTCGATGTCGCGTGAAGTTGCGTTTTCCTCAGGCCGAGAGCTTGATTTACGAGCAGTAGAGCATCGTGCATTTCAAACATCACAACCGAAATGGTGGTCGAGACACTGCGTCACTGTCGGTATTAGACTCGGACAAGTCAGCAATGTCGCTCTGAGTCGTACACTGGCAATGCAATTTCATACATAGAACAGAACTCAAAGGCGTGTCGCGTTAACCGTCAGCGAGGGAACAGAGGAGAGATTTGTCGGGGTGGTACTACCGCGGCCGCGGCGGCCCGCATTGCCCGGGCGTGGGAATCGCGCAACCTCCTAAGTACATCACGGAACTTGCTTTGAATCAGATTGATTCTTGAAAGCTTGAAGTTTGCAACCACCACCTTGACTTCGAGTCCCCACTGCATCGTCGTTCTCGTCGTCGCCTTCGCACCCGCTGTTGTCTCTATCTTCCTTCCTACCTCTCCTGTGCTGCTACCTCTTGCTGTTGTCACACGGTCGAAGAAGCTGAAGTTCTGATCTCGACGCTCTGTGGCTTCTAGACAGTGGTAAGTTGTTAACGACACGCTGAAGTTACTGGACTCTCTATGCAGACTAAAGTGTGCTTCGTATGCATCAGAAACGTATACTTGCCCTCCAAGGCTATGTCCAAACCAGATCCTACCTGAAATAACTCAGCTTGCGATCTCGAATGTCTGTCCTACTCCCATTCCACAAGTCTGTCCTCGACAAAATCCACGACCCTGCCTCATCGGAGCTCGTTCTTCTCGCACGCGGCCTCGGCCTCCGACGCATTGTCTGCAAACTGCTTCAGATATACGACTCGCCCCATAATCTTGTGATCCTCGTCAATGCTACGCCGGAGGAAGAGGCTGCGATTGGGGAGGAGTTAGGGATGATGGGCTGCAGGAATCCGGGTTTGCGTATTGTTGGGTTTGAGACAGGGAGGAAGGATAGGTGAGCAGACAATCACATTCGTCTCAATCCTCCCTACCTCCATACCATCCCGTGGAAATGCGCCAAAGGAATGCGTAGGCAACCCTATGTATGGGTGGTTTCGTCATCCTCCTGTCTTGTGTCTAGCCGGTTAGGGTGCGTCCCACAGAGGCAGAGAGAGGGGGGCGACAAAGGAGACGTACCTTAACCATCTGGTCAATCTCGTAAAGACAGATGGGAGCTCTACGTTGCCTCTTGCCAGCTGGCCCGCCGCCGCGGCTGCTCGAGGCTTCTCGAAGCTGTGACATTCAGTCTAGCAATTACCGACCGTTCTTGTCTGTACACACGCTTGCCTTTCTACCAGCGTCGTAGCGACCGATACGGGTGAAGAGTGGCTGTGGGTTTACCGATGCAGACCGCAAACTATCCGCAGCGTCGTCCGCCTGCCTGCCTAGAAGTAGTAGTCACAATCGCACGATGGCTGTCTGGACAATGTTCGCATTTGAAACAACATTCTCATTTCTGCTTTTCCAGACAGGATCTATATAAAAAGGGTGGGCTCGTATCTATCACTTCTCAGATCTTCACCGTCGACATGCTTGCCTCGGACATTCCAACCCATTTAATTACTGGTATCTTGATTCTCCACGCTGAAAGGTACGTGTCGCGCCATGGGACACACTTCGTCGAACAACACCTCATTGCTTAGGAAGAGTAACGCCAACGTCTGCCGAAGCCTTCATCGTCCGTCTCTACCGCGAGAAGAACAAGAACGGCTTCCTCAAAGCCTTTTCCGACCAGCCTGAGTTCATCACGAGCGGAATGTCTCCCTTACGGACCATCCTGAAAGAGTTGCAGATGCGCACGGTGCACATCTATCCCCGGTAAGTCTCGCGAAGGTGCGTTCATGAACGAGATCAATTGACGGAGGGCAGTTTCCACGCAGATATCAAAGACTCTCTCGACCGGAAGACACCCGACATAGTCGAGCTGCACCAGGATATGAGCGAGGGCATGTCTGAGATCCACCACGCCATCGTACAATGTATGACGACGACTTTATCTGAACTGAAGCGGGCGAACACCATGGTGAGAACGTCAAGGCTCAACTCCTCTCTATTTCCTGATGATCTTCACGTAGTTAGATTTGGACGACCTGTCCATCGACAACGCGTACTTTCGCTCGTTTGACATGATCGTTCGTCGCATTCTAGATCCCGTCTGGCACAAAGTCGGCCCCCGAACGAAGCAGCTCGTGAGCGACCTTGCGACGCTTCGACGCCTCCTCACGCAAGTATCTGTGCCTGCTCCCCTCCCCTCGCGCGATGTCTTACGAATTCCTACAGCTATCTCCTGACATATGACGCCCTGGCGTTCCACGCCTATCTCGAGACCCTCATCGCGTCCAACACAACGAACGACACCGGAAATGCGCGACAGAACCAGTCTCCGTGGATGCTCACGGACGCGGCGAACGTCATCTTCCTCTACGCGAAGCGGCGGTGCTACGTCATGTCTACCGTCCCGAAGCCTGCGACCGCACCCGCGCGCCAGGTCATCGATCTAGAAGGCGATGACTACGAGTGGGCCATCGCGGACGAGATGGAGGGGATCGCTCAGACCCGGGCGAGCGGAAGCGGCCAGAAGGAGACCCCGAGGAAACGTTGGCTCCCGGACGGGATGGAGCCTGTCCTCGAGGAGCTGCCCAAGTGGTCGCTGTTGGGAGACGTCTTACAGGAGATCGAGGAGGAGATGATCCGGCTCGAGCCACTGCTCTCGTCCCGTGCGTTTTTTGTAATCTTTCCTTCGGGGTGCTGACGAGTATCCCGTCTCGCAGACTCTCCAGGGACGAATACGGTGCTCATCATGGCCTCCTCGCTGCACACATGCAGCCACATCAAGGACTTCCTGGCGGCCATGAAGGCGGACGCTCCTCGCGGTACCCAAGGGCGGCGCATGATGGAAGACAAGCTGAAGCTGTATCTCTGGTGGAAGCGCAAGCTCTCCGAGCGCAAGGCGGATGGCAGAGGTCCGATCGCGCTTCCCCAGCCGAAAGACAAGGCTGCGGACAATCTGAGCGAGGCGCTGAAGCGCAAGGACCGGGAGAAACAGGAGCGAGCAGCGAGTCGGCGGCGCATACGAGGCGGCGCTCCTGCTCCCGCGAGCACGCGGGATTCCGGGGCTCTAGCTACTCCACGGGGTACGATGGGCGAGGTCGATATCAAGCAGGAGGCAGATGATATCGCGACCTTGTGGGTATTTCCCTATATCGTCGCAGTTCGTGAGACGAGAGCTGACCATTGCCGCAGCTTGTCTGCGCGAGGCGTCGACCAGGCCGAAGCGTCTATGACGCAAGACTTCCAGATGTTCACCATGGACGACGATTTCGACGCCAACTACGGGCTCCTCGGACCCGCGCAGACGGTCGTTGTGCGGCCGTACTCGGACGATTCTGACGACCAGGTTCTGCAGGAAATCAAGCCGCGGTTCATCGTCATGTACGAGCCGAACCTTGAGTTCATCCGGCGAATAGAGGTACGATCCTGGATAGTGAACCGCATGCAAGAACCACTCACAGAAACATCTTGAATCTGCGC
Source organism: Daedaleopsis sinensis (assembly GCA_033807695.1). Lineage (NCBI taxonomy): Eukaryota > Fungi > Basidiomycota > Agaricomycetes > Polyporales > Polyporaceae > Daedaleopsis > Daedaleopsis sinensis. Next base: position 4,351,520 of record CM066304.1, on the reverse strand, counting down.
AGGTATACAGGAACTCTAATCCGGGCCTCGGTGTGCGCGTCTACTTTATGATGTACAAGCTTAGCTGCGAAGAGGGCAAGTACCTCACCGGGCTGCGGCGCGAGAAGGAGTCGTTTGAGCGGCTGATCAGGGAGCGAGGGGTGAGTGTGTGGCACGACGGTTGTTGGCCGGCTTTACTCATCTCGTTTTCTAGTCCATGCTCATGCCAATCCACGAAGACCGGACGTCAGCCGCAGGGGAAGCCATCATCAAAACCATCAGCACCCGCATCTCAGGCGGCAGGAAGGAGGCGAGCACTGAGCCTGCACGGGTAAGTACTCTTTCGTCTGGTGTATATGTACGCACTCGTTGAACGTTCACAATCGAACCGCAGGTCATCGTCGACATGCGCGAGTTCCGCTCGTCTCTGCCGTCGCTCCTGCATGCGTCAGGGCTCCTCGTGCTCCCTGTCACTCTGACAGTTGGCGACTACATCTTGACCCCGGATATCTGCGTCGAGCGGAAGAGTATCCCGGATCTCGTATCGAGTTTCAACAGCGGCCGCCTGTATGTCGCCCTCCATCTCTCTTGTGGCGCCGGGGTACTGACGGTTTGCGATGTAGCTACACGCAGTGCGAATTGATGTCCGCACACTACAAGCAACCGGTCCTTCTCATCGAGTTCGAGGAGCATAAATCGTTCTCGCTTGAGGTATGTCGTTGAGTCTACACCACTCAGTAAAGTATTCACGAGAACACTGTCTCAGGCGGTCGCGGACGTCAAGTCCTACGCGAAGACGAACAAGTACCCTCCCAGGAAGAAGGGAGACCCACGCTCGGACAACGCGTCCAGCGCAACCCAGACCATCCAGTCCAAACTCTCCCTCCTCACGCTCACTTTCCCGCGCGTGCGCGTCCTCTGGTCGTCCTCGCCCTACGCGACCGCGGAGATCTTCAACGACCTCAAGACGCTCTCCGCGCAGCCTGACCCCGCGAAGGCCGTGCTCGTCGGCGCAGAGGAGGACCCGGACGCGGGGGCGGGCGTGAACGCAGCCGCGGAAGAGCTGCTCCGTGCGCTGCCAGGCATCACTGCGAAGAATGTGAAGCATGTAATGGGACGGGTGCGGAGCGTTCGGGAGCTGTGCGAGATGGAGATGAAGGACGTGCAGGAGATCCTGGGCGTCGAGCCGGGCAAGGCGTGTTGGGAGTTCATACATAAGGGTGATACGCAGCGAAAACGATTATGATTGGTAGACAGCCGAGACACTTACTTGATATTCGTGATTGCAAGAGTTCGGTCTGCTATCGCTATATTGACGAGGGTGGGTTCAACTGCACATGGACAGATGCATCATTCTTGCAGGGTTCTGAGTGCTCACATAACCAAATACTCAACATCGGCCGGTACATAGATATCCTACACGATTGTCGCGGCCGAATCTAATTACCACCACCTCCCGTGACGAACGCTAGCGTTGTGACGGAACCAAAGTCAACATAGGACGATTGTAATCAAGTGAAAGGTCTCATGCGGAACGTACCCTGCGGTGTCTCGTCGTCATGTATCGGACGAGTCATCCAATGCTCCAACGGTTTCAGTTTGATCATTGCCTCGAAGCTTGTCACGATGCCCAAGCTCTCGTGCGGCATCGTATCCGCGATTGCCTCGTGCTCCTTGTGATGCGTGACCGCGTACCACACATGGAAGGGGAACGGCCTGTCTTTTCCCGGAGCTCGTCGGCTGCTGTCTTGACATGCTTGTAGTTCATCTCCTGGCTTCCACCCAGGCACCTTGGCGTATATGAGTAAGATCGTCATGCAGTGCACCGCAAGCTGCCCGTGCACGACGGTGAGCGTGACGTGGAATGGGTCAGGCGAGCTTCGGGAGAGGAGGAATTGGCGGAAGGTGAGGTGGACGACGCGGAAGCACGCATCTGGATTGTTGAATTCGAAGTGGACGACGGAGCGGAGCTTGTTGAGGATCGACATTGAGTGCTCAACCTTCATCCCCGTCATGTACTCTAGCGTTCGCGGGGTGAGCCCACCACCCTGCTCCCGCAGACAAGCGATGTAGCCCAGCACCTGTCGCATTCGCTTCTCTTCAAGCGGGTGCCGATCCTTCTTGGGGAATGCGGTCTCGAGTACCGTGAGGTACAGCATGTCGAGGTCGCTGAATCCGTATGGAGTCTCGATTGAGAGAATTAGGCCAAGCCGTTCGTCGAGATTGTTCGGCTCGTTGAGAAGGAAGTTGGTGGCCGTCTCCGCGTATATGAAAACCCCATTCGAGCGTTCGGTCAGTTGTTCGACGACATCGGGCCTCCTCGCGGACCATCTCTTGCTCCAGTCATGATCGTTCAGTTTCTTCACGATTAGAGCGCGGATGTCTCCGTGGGCAGAAGCAGCGTACCGAGGGCTGGAGAGCACAAGAGTCTCGACCGAGTTTATGAATTCAGGAGCGTCGAGGACCTCGCGGACGTAGTGCATCTCCGGACGCGAGAGGATGAGTATACGAAGTGACGTAGAGCATTTGGTCGCGCTTGTTAGCAGATGCTGCAAGAATTCTGGGACAAGATTTGCCGCCTGATGTGTGCACTCGTCAAGAGCATCGACGACAATGACGAATGGAGGGTGATTCTTCAGCCCCTTCAGTAGGTATCATAACTGTAGTTACCCAATATGATTGACAAAGGTCCTCTGTAGTTGGCCAATCTGACGGGATCGGCCCTATTAATCTACATGCCAAGGCGGTCAGATCGGGACACCTGACTTTAGCACAAACGTCAGCCGATCGAATATTACCCCTGGGTGCCGCTACCCCAGCTGTTCACCCGGATCGAGCGCGGGGATATGTCCTATATAGTCGTCCGATCCGGGGGCGCATATGTGCACCAGTCTTGTCCGATCGTGCCATAGCAATGTGCACTCTGCTCATCGGATCGGAATATCGAACTATGGAGTCTTTTTCGATGGGGTATCCACTTTGTGAATCTCAACTACGACTGTATGTACTACCCGAACTCCATTAACCGATACACCATGTATGCTCAGGGATCGGGGTAGTAGTATAGGCAGCTCTGTGCTCCGATCGCTGGACCGGGTGTTGTCACTGTACTGGTCGGAAGCGGGGGTTGATATTTACATTGGTGTCTCCCGATCCTCTGCAGTGGCATTGACACTAGGGTCTTTCAATCGGGCCTCGGAGCTACTGTCCTCGGTGGCCCGATCGGGTCGCAAATGCGCGCACTCCCGTATCCCGATCGGACAGCCATTTACCGTAGGCAAAAAAAGGACTGCCCGGAATCGAACAGACGAGTGCAGCCGCGGACAACTTTACAGTGTTCATGCCAACTGTACTATTAGGGAGCGTAATATAAAGGCTCCATGTTATATGTCATGCCTTGTGTCTTTGTATTCCCTAGAGAGTGTGTAACAAGATATCAGTTCAATTAGACTATCCCTACTCTCGTGCAGCGATTGGATTTGAGAGTTATGCATCGGAGTGCTCCGATCCCTTCCAGCCTTATCCTCCACATGATTACATGAAAGTACCCTAAACTTACTGCCCGACCGGACTGTACGAAACACCATACTTACTGTCCGGCCGGGTCCGACCGGATAAACGATAATACACATAGTTACTGTCCGGCCGGATGATGGATGAGGTTCATGTATACGGTACTCCGGTGTGCTATATCCGCTCCCTGGTAGTAGTTCCGTACAGATACTTTGGCTCTCAGTCTATAGGTTTACTCTGCATGAGAGCAGGTCCGCGGGGCTCCGTAGCCGGAGTACTATGTACGAGAGCTAGAGGCCCCGGCCGGCACTGTGAGCTAGAGCTCCGTGTTGCAGGATTGATGGCGACTGACTGAACGTGAGCTTGCGCCGCTGATAATCCTATCCCAAGATCCCTTGAGTTTGACTTGCAGGCAGTGTGCGTGCATCCCGCGGGACTGCGGCTCCGCGGAGCCCTGCAGCCGGCCGGAGTGCTATGTACGAGAGCTAGAGGCCCCGGCCGGCACTGTGAGCTAGAGCTCCGTGTTGCAGGATTGATGGCGACTGACTGAACGTGAGCTTGCGCCGCTGATAATCCTATCCCAAGATCCCTTGAGTTTGACTTGCAGGCAGTGTGCGTGCATCCCGCGGGACTGCGGCTCCGCGGAGCCCTGCAGCCGGCCGGAGTGCTATGTACGAGAGCTAGAGGCCCCGGCCGGCACTGTGAGCTAGAGCTCCGTGTTGCAGGATTGATGGCGACTGACTGAACGTGAGCTTGCGCCGCTGATAATCCTATCCCAAGATCCCTTGAGTTTGACTTGCAGGCAGTGTGCGTGCATCCCGCGGGACTGCGGCTCCGCGGAGCCCTGCAGCCGGCCGGAGTGCTATGTACGAGAGCTAGAGGCCCCGGCCGGCACTGTGAGCTAGAGCTCCGTGTTGCAGGATTGATGGCGACTGACTGAACGTGAGCTTGCGCCGCTGATAATCCTATCCCAAGATCCCTTGAGTTTGACTTGCAGGCAGTGTGCGTGCATCCCGCGGGCCTGCGGCTCCGCGGAGCCCTGCAGCCGGCCGGAGTGCTATGTACGAGAGCTAGAGGCCCCGGCCGGCACTGTGAGCTAGAGCTCCGTGTTGCAGGATTGATGGCGACTGACTGAACGTGAGCTTGCGCCGCTGATAATCCTATCCCAAGATCCCTTGAGTTTGACTTGCAGGCAGTGTGCGTGCATCCCGCGGGCCTGCGGCTCCGCGGAGCCTTGCAGCCGGCCGGAGTGCTATGTACGAGAGTGAGAGGCCCCGCGGAGCCCTGCAGCCGGCCGGAGTGCTATGTACGAGAGCTAGAGGCCCTGGCCGGCACTGTGAGCTTGCGAAGTGTCCGGAGCATATGTGAATGCCGACAATTCATACCAAGATCCCTCGAATCTGTCTTGCCGGAAGTGCATCAGCGGAGCATAAAGTACGGTGTAACTCAGTTTGGAACGCTATAGAGATTACATGATGACATCCTAGGCTCCATGACTTCTCCACGCTGTTCGTAGCACCCATTCCCGGCCGTACAACATCGCTGCATCGTTCGCTGATCGGAGATAGGTCGAGGCAGGCTGCGGACCATGTTCAATGAACCATGACGCAGTGACCGCCCGGTCTACCTCGTCAAGGACTGCAGTGTCTTGTTCCAACCACCGCATCCATCTCCGTCTCTCCTCAACCTCTCCCCGCGTGTACGCTTCTGTGGCCGTCGTGTGAGATGCATCGTCTGGCGGCGACACCGGTGGGTTCTCCGAAGGGTATGAGTCCGATTGCTCCGATGTGTCGAGTGCAGCGAATGATGGGTGGTTGGGAGGGGAGTTGTCATCGTCAGCTCCCGAGCTGCCATAGCTACCCACTCCGACCTCCCCGATGCTGCCAGACGATGCATCGGACGCGGAGGAAGAGAAGTAGACCTCGCCAGCAGGTCCAACATCACTTTCGGACACGGCGGCGGCGGACATCGACTCAGCATTGTCGCTGTCGCTGGTGCTGTATGCGACTGTTCCGGCAGGTCCTACCTCCTCCATGTCTTCGAAGAGCAGCTCAGGAAAATCCCCAAACTCGGCTTGGGGAGCGTTCTGACGCGAAGCGTAGTGAGCGGGAACGAACGGACGGAATGAGGGTGCTACACCTCCGACAGAGAACCCTGCTGGTGGCTCTCGACTCACAAACTCCTCACGCAGTCGCCGCTGTCGATGGTGGGGGCTCTCGGGAACCGCGCGTGTGGTCGACGGTACGGCCGGTGACGGTGTTCTCGGGTCACCGGAGGATGAGAGATAGTCTCCGGCAACATCACCAGGGGACTCTGGTCCGGGGGTGGGCTCTCGGATGCGTACTCTACGCACAGGACGACTTGCTGCTGGATACGAATGGATGAGCTGGGGTACATTCAGTTTAGTCTCACGCTTACCTTCTCCTGCATCCGGGGGAACAGGTAGAGTCAGACGGACTCTCCTCACAGTAGTACGACCGGCTGTTAATATAGATATCAGTAGATGTGTATGAGAGTGCAGTGATCTACATACCTGCTGCAGCACTTGATTCACTCCCAACAAGGAGGCGCACCCGTTGCACAGGACGCCTGTCTCCGACATTTTGTTCTGCTCCGCAGTCTATGAGTATACCGGTGTAAACTGTGCATTGGAGGCTCACCTGTAGGTCCCTCAGATGCGGAGCTTGCAGCACGAGCACGTTTTGAAGGTCCGGGTGCACTTGACATGCTGGATTGCAGGAAGGTGTTGGACTTTGACGATGAACTTGAACTCCGGAGATGCTGCGGCGGGCGCCAATCCCACGTGGCGCCGGGCAAGCCGCGGGCGCTCCGCGCGTGGTTCATTTTTGAACATCGGGGAGCTCGAGGGCTTCGACGACACCGTCTACATTTCTCTCTCATCCTGCTCTACTCTCAACCTCTGTCATCTCCAACTCGTTAACTATGCAGTCCTCTACCTCCGACGCCACTGGTTCCACACCGCAAGGTCCACACCGATCCCACGCGAAGCCCTCGGAGCGCCGGCCTCCCAAACCGAACGCGGAGCAGATTCAGGAGATGGAGCAGGTCATCAGCCAGCTCTTCTGGGCTTGGCACGGCAGACCGGACAAAAAAGAGGAGGCTCGTAAGTCCTGGGACTTGCGGTTTACGAACGCGTGCAAGTACCTTGCGAAGATGGTGCACGCTTACCGCTGGCGCACCCTTCCGGGATTCGCGCTTGGATGTCTTTGGGAGCACAACGTCAGGGCTCGCCGTGGGGCCAGTCTGGTTGCAGCGGACGCGGTGTACAGCGCGTGCGTTCAAGGCCACGAGTGCCACTCCCCGACCGATCCAGCACACGTCATTCGGATCGAGCCGAACGACCTTGCGGCCCCACGCATCCTCCCACAGGACCAGGTCCGTGACTGCTGGTGGAGGCAAGGTGAGTACATAGCCCTTGTTACATGTGAACAAGGTCTCACGGAGCGCTTGGTCGCACACAGTCGATCCCGGACAGCGGAGCATTCAGGACATGCAGCCGCAGACACTCTTCGCACCAGGACTGCTCAACCCCACCGTCCCCGCAGTCCTCCCGTTCTACGCGGTGAGCGTATTCGAACATCCGGAGGGCCATGCGGGAGCAGAGGAGATGTCCACAGGCGAGGAGACTCCCACTCCGAAGCGGGGAGGCAAGAAGCCCCGGAAGCAGCCAGCCAGGTCGGACTCCGCATCCGCACCCCTTTCCGACGCTCCGCCGACTACCCCCACCAAACGGAAGGGCAAGAAGCGGCAGACAGAAGAATCGGACACCGAGTCCGCACCCCCTCCCGAGGTTCCGCCTCCTCCTCCGTCCAAGAAAAAGACCAAGAAGGCGGAGAAAGCGGTTCCTCCTCCTCCACCTCCTGCTCCGCTACCCCCCACCACCCCGGCCGGCATGATCACACGTGCGCGCAAACGCGCAGACACGGCCGCAGCTCCTCCGTCATCGGCCGGTCCTTCGACGCAACCTGCACGTGGGAGAAAGAGAAAGCTCGAGCAAGGGCCCTCTGAGGAGCAAGACGTTCCCCCCGAAGGGGAATGGCCGCTCGCGATCACACTGGTAAGAGTATTCTACTCAGCTGTACACTGTATCTAATCGTTTTCTCCGTAGCCTGCGCATCTCCGTTGCGGCAGGTGCATTGCCAACGGCCACGTGTGTAAGTTCACGGTCCCCGCGAACGCAGGCTCTTGCGACATCTGCGTCGTCACCCATGGCCGCTGCTCTTTGGCTACAATCGACAAGAACGCCGCCAGGAGGTCGTATCTAGTTTGGCTGGCGTGCCAACGGGTCGCTGCCGGAGAGGTGAAGGTCGAAATGTATCCAGCCGGGTACCACGACAAGACGTACGCGGTTCCGCTGTGGTGGTACCAGGTCTGCGCAGACCACCGCATCAACGGCTATCGCTCGGTCCTCGTTGAGGGCGGTAACCCGTACAGGAAAAAAGCGAGAACCGACAGCAAGCCCGATAGCAAAGGCAAGGGCAAGGCGGTTGCTCGACGGTCCCGTTCCGCGACGTCCACAGAGCCTCCGCCGTCGACAACCAGTGGTCCGACAACTCCGCGGGACGCCGGATCCAGTTCGACTGCCGCCCCGCCTTCTTCGACCGGCGCGGACTCCTCAACAGCACAGGAGGGCGACGGGATGGCCGTGGACATGGAGTCCACAGCGGACGCTCCGGAACAGGCTCCGGATGCCCCTGCGGACGACGAGGGGCCGGATGCCCCTGCGGACGACGAGGGGCCGGATGCCCCTGCGGACGGCGAGGGGCCGTATGCAGGACGTCTCTTGCGCGAGGAGTCGACATATGCGCGAGGAGGAGCTGTGGTCGTCAGCGACACCATTCGCAGTCAGACGATGCGTCCGCGGGCTGCGGTTTCACCTTATCGCGAGATTCGCGAGGTCAGCAAGCAACCACCGCTCAGCACGGGTGCTGCGTTGCAGATGGAGCAATCCGCAAGAGTAGCTGAGACTCTTCGGATGTCTCGCGCAATCCGCATTCCGCCGATTCCTGGTACGTTGCTAATGTCCGCACTTTTATTGCTACTCACAATACCGACAGCGGGATGGCCATCTCTTCCGCGTGTTCCACCTCCGCCCCGTTCCTCCGCACTCCTGTCGGATAAAACAGCACCCTCGTCCGTGGGCCCCGCTCGGGTCGCCATCCCCAACATCCCTCCCGTGGCAGGTCCGTCCAGCCGCCGCCTTGAAGACGTCCCCCCCGCCCCTCCCATTGCAGGTCCGTCCAGCCGCCGCCTTGAAGACGTCCCCCCCGCCCCTCCCATCGCAGGTCCATCCAGTCGCCGCCTTGAAGACGTGCCCCCCGCCTCCCTCCTTGCAGGTCCGTCCAGCCGCCCCCTGTCTATGCCCGACGTCATCCCTCCGATCCCGCGCGCAAGCACTTTCATGCTCCCGACCAGCGTCGCGTCTCTGATGGCTGATGCCAGAGGAAGCCTAACTGCTGCGCAAGCCCTCCGTCCGACCCTCGCTTCCATCCGCACGAAAGCCGACGACATTATGCGGGTTCTCGGGTCTCGTGTGCAAGGCTCGTTCTCCATCGTCGAGTACCCGGACAATCCGACGGAGCTGGGCACGTATCTCAGCCAGCAAATGGCTCTGCTTGCTGCAGACATCCATGAAGCTCTCCAGGTCGCCATCGACATCACGCGCGCGCAGGACACCGTGCTCACCGCAATTCAGCATGTCCCCGCGGTGCCTGTGAACGAGCACATGCTCCGTCAGATGCTGGAGTACACGGACTCCTTGCGGGCAATCTTCACGGAGAGCTGGGATCGCATTGCGGCGATGGTCGATGAAGTCCGGGCGGTACACACGGAGCTTCGGAATGTCCGTCAAGAGCAGACGGAGGTTCTACGCCGTCTCGAGGCTGTCCCGAATGACGCCTCAGTGAGCGTCGAGCCACTCGTCGAGAACCTCTCGAAGCAGATGCTCGAGGTGATCGGCAACGTGGTCAATGTGCTCCGGGTCCAGCTCACGAGGATGTCAGACGCCGTTCAAGGACGGAACATCACCTGGGATGAGCGCAAGAAGCTGCTTGCAGCGCTGGAGGCCCCCCTGGACGCTGCGCTGAACGATGCGCAGAAGCGTCTGCACCCTGTCGCGCTGGCGGATCGACTGGGACGCCACTCCCGAGAGCTGCGCGCCCTCGCAGAGCGTGTCAAACAGATTGAGAGTCAGGTCGGAGTGTCGGCTCCGCTCGTTGACGACGACTCCGGTCTACGGACCACTTTTGCGGAGGAGCTCCGTCGACTTTCCGCCCGAGTCGACAACCTTGAGCGACGTGACTCCGCGGAGGAGGAGGCGAGAGTTCGATCCCATGTCGACTCCTACCTTGCTCAACTCGGAATCGACCGCACAATCATCGGAGCGCTGTCCGGACTCCGCCCGTCGTCCGGAGATGTTCCCTTGCCCCCCCGTTCTCCCGCGGAGCGCGAAGTATCTCCGAGGTCCCTTAGCACGGTCCCGGAGCTCGCTCCCCTCCCCGATCTTCCGCCCTGGCTTCCGCCTGTTCCTCCCGCGACAGAGGGCTCGATGCAGGTCGCTGATCATCCGCCCGCGATTCCTTCCCCTCCTCCCGCAACAGAGGACTCGATGCAGGTCGACAACAAGCGGTCCGAATCCTCCCCGTCTCCACAGCCACCTCCGCGACGGACTCCGGTGTTCCCAAAGCACACCGCAGGTCTTGCGGCCCGCCGCAGCATCGATTTCCCCCGCAAGCCGGTCCTGGGCACATTTCAAGCGTTGCAGCATACGTGGGGACAAAGCGGAGTCTCTGCGGTCTCCGCACCTGCCGCCCGGAAAAGTGCCTCTGTGACGTCTGTGTCGGCCCCATCGACTCCCCATCGCCGCCCGCGCACCTTCATCATCTCCCCGGTGACTACCCCAATCCGGCGCACCCGTGAGCGGTCCTCCGCGGAGGTTGAGACTATCTTGGAGACACGCCGTCTTGCAGATGAACAGCAGGCCCAACAGGTCTCCGGTGAGTCCTCAACGACTCCGCAGGGCGCGGATCCGCTCCCTGGGTTGCTCCTCACGTCTCCGGCAGTCGACGCTCCCCTCTCCATGCCTCTGGACTCTCCTCCAGATGCTCCGGAGAGCGACGAGTTTGGACCGGTGGTAGGGCCCGAAGACCCTGTCATTCAGGACTGGGAGATGGAGTTGTACGAGCCGAATCCGGTGGAGTTTGACGAGGATGCTCCGGCAGGGGAGGTTGACTACTGGAGCACCTCCTCGTCATCGGGATCAGATGAGCAAGGTCAGGAGGACGCGGACGACGACGTTGCGGACGATGAGCTTGCGGACAATGAACCTGCGGACTATGAGGACAGCTGAATCTGCAAACGAGGTCTTCCTGTTCACGGACTTGTACATACCTGCCGATTTCTTGTTGCTCGGACTGCTATGCTTATGTACATGTAGATACTCACCGATTTCTTGCTGATTGGAGTACTCTGTGTCCGGAGTCCATTTATTTAACATGTAACGAATCCCATGAATGTAGAATCATATTTCTTGGCAAGGAAACTTGTGTGAGTACAAAATACATCTTCAGCTACTTCTTAACCCGGCCACGGCCACGCTTAGGCTGACGTGTAGGTTCCGCGGCATGCTCTTCCTGGGCTTGCTCAGCACGGGCGCTCCGGCGCGTCACCCTGGTTGCAGGCGCCTCGGAGACCACGGGCGGTGGTAGCGCCGCCGGAGCGTGGTCCTGAACGTCGCTCTGGGTGCGCTTGCGCTTTGATAACTTCTTGGGTGGGGTCTGTGCGCCGGTCCCATCCATGTCGATGTCGCCATCATGACGCCTAGAAGGGACGCGGGGTCGGGAGCTTCTCCGCGGAGCGTCCGGACCCTCGTGCTCCGCGGACTGTTTAGCAGGTGAGGCTGGCTGCTCCGCCGAGCGGACACTGTCAGCCTGCTGTTGTGTCGTGGCCTTCCCGGTTTTCACGAGCGGCCGCGGAGCCGGCTTGGTCTTCTTAGCGACAGGCGGAGCTCCCTTGGTCGGGCTCTCCGCCGGTGCATTGTTGTCTGGGATGTCGCGCTCCGCGGACCTTTCAGCAGCCTGCCCGGTGGGGCGGGAATCGTTAGCATGCTGCTGTGTCGTGTTTGTATCCCTCCGCTGCGCCTGCCTGCTCTTCTTTGCAACGGTCGGAGCAGCTCCTTCAATGGTACTTGTCGGTGGGGCGTTGGCAGATGTACCGGAGGACTCGGCGGGGCCCGGGCCAGCCGCTTTGCGAGCGGGCCGGACACGCTTGGGCCCGGGGGAGGGGAATGCACGGTCACAAGCCTTCTCAAGCTTGGTGAAGTCGGAGAACACGAACTCCGTGTTCTTGAAGTACTCCGGGAGATCGTCCGGGAGTACACCCTCCTCATCACCGGCAGTCTGACAGAGCAGGATGTCGCCCATCGTCATTCCCATAGCCAGGCAATAGAGCTGAACCGGGCCCGGTCCTACGTCAAGGCCGGGAGAACTCTCGAGCCATTCGAGCAGACGTCCCACCTGCACATGAGACGTGTGGATCTCCTCCGGAACATGCGCGCCCTCATAAGACCACGAGATCCAGGAGTGGTTCTTGACACTCGCCCCCTTCGGATCTTGCTTCAGCTGTTATTTGATTCGAATGAGCGAGAGTGCACGTCGTATCACGATGCGTAGGAGTCACAACTCACAAGATTTTCGACACGGGATATCATGTTCCGGTACTCCGATATCGCACAGAAGTGCCGGAAGTACTCGACCTTGTGTGCGGGAGCATCCTTCACCTGGATCGGAGCAAGTCTGCCGCTGCGGAAGTCGATGTCGACGTCGTTCTCGGTCGCTTTGCCTTTGCCCTTGCTCTTAGATGCAGACTTGGATGCGGACTTCCTTGTCGTCGCGTGCGGAGTCTTCGGCATGTCCCCGCCGGAAGGCTGTCGACTAGGTGGGCCTGTCTCGATGTCCGCGTCCGGGTTCGGAGGGTCCTCATCATCGTCCTCATCTTCCCCGGCAGCCCCGGATTGGCTGTGCTCCTCCTCGTCTTCAGGGCTCTCATCACCCAAGTCGAACGTCCTCTCGCCTGCGAGCCATGGTTCTTTGTCGACGGAGCTCTCCGAGTCGGTGGAGCTCTCCGCGTCAGACTCGTCAGGGTTCGCTCTCTTGCCCCCTTTCTTCCGGGGGGCCTTGGCAGCCCGCTGGCGTTTCCGAGAGGCCTTGGTACCCTTCCGACGACTTTTCCGGCTCTCCGTAATTTCGTCTTCCTCGTCTTCGTCTCGGGGTCCTCTCGCGAAAGTGACTGCGGTCTTGCCTTTCCGACGAGCAGCCTTCTTCTTCACCGGAGCGACAGGCTCCGTGTATTCCGCATCGTAGATGTTGCGGTCCTTGCCCCATGATGAGAGCATGAATCGAACAGCCTCCTCTTCAGAGTCCTCCGGAGGGTTCTCGATGCCGACGATGTGATTAATGACCGCGACGACAGCGTCCATCGGCATGTGCTCCGGGTCGTTAATGGCCACGTCTTCGGGCAGCATGCCATCCTCGAAGAACTTCTCCGGCTGCTTTGCCATGAGAGCAAGGAGTCCGGACCGTAGTCGATCCTGCAGCCCACTCTGCAAGTCGATCAGTGCCGCACGACTACAAGGGAGAGACCGGACGTACGGTGGTGAATTCCTAAGTACGTTCGTAGCAGCTTCTTCGCATACTCTCCACGAGGGATAGCCTTGCCCTCTGCGGTGACGTTGAACATGATCGGAAGGCCAGTGTCCTCGTACGTCTCAAACTCGATCTGTCCCGGCTGGCGTTTCCGAGCCTTGTCCATCATCTCGACAACGTCTGCATTTGGATTCTCGGGGTCGATGAGTCCGGGGAAGAAGTTCCAAACGGTGTCTCTGAAGTTCCGGTCCCAGTTGGGAAGCTTCCGGAACTCTGGGATGTTCTCGTCACGACTGTGGAGAAGCTGCGAAGTGTCGTAGCTTCAAAGTCACTCAGCAGAGTAATGTGATGCGGAATACAGTGCGACTCACACCACGGCTTGCATATTGCCGTCCTCATTCTTGTACATACCATACATGAAGAGCGGCATGCCACACTGCTGGTGGAAGAGCTCGCACACCGCGCGCATCCAAGATGCCGCACGCTTGCTTGCAATACTACTCGGTCCGTGGAACCTGGAGTGAGAGTCCGCTCCGTGTGGACACTGCGAAGTGCACTCACAAAGGCTTGTACTCCTCCTGCGGGCCCTTCACATTCCACTCCTCCGCCAAATCCTCGTAACGCTGCTTCTCCTTGGGGGGGAGGCTCAACCAGAGCTCCGTCCATGTGTCATTCCACTGCTACATATTCATCAGATCTAACTGCAGTCCTCGCGACAGACCACTAACCCGCAGGTGCTTGTTCGCATCGTCGGTGGCCTCTTGCTCCACAATCTCACGTATAGACTCTGCCTCGACAATGTTGTATACCCTCTTTCCACTGTAGTTCCGCGCAATCTTGAATGGAATGTCTGTCTTCTGCGCCTTATTTTTGTTCCCAAACAATGTATCGACCTTCTGCTCAAAGTTAACATCGGTCGTGAGTCGGACGCAGATCCAGAGGACTTACCCGCCACACGGCCGACTTAGCATACTCATTGTTCTGTATCCCCCGGGCCTCAAAGATCTCCTTAGCTGTGTCTAATCGGTACTGCTGCTTCTCGGAGTTCGGGAGTGCCTTGTACTCCGCCTGTAGCCCCTCGATGTGAGCTTTCTCCTGAGGTGTAAGAGTAGATGGATCTTCCATAGCCAGGGATTCACGAGCAAAGACCCTCGTTGTAGACTTGCACAAGGGATGTGCGGAGTGACATTGAATGAGCGCTTGCAACTTGTGCGGGGGACCCGAATCAGCGGGTCAGCGTCAGTATTTGAAACATGTGTTACCGCTTAGATCAGGAACAGCGGGAGTGTGGTACACGATCACAGCCTCGTGTACACCACGCGTTGTCGAGCTATCCGGATTCCGCTGATGCTCCTGCTCGTCATCTCCCATGTCGCTCCCCTGCCCGCCAATTGACACCAGAAAACGTGCTGAAATCACGAAGTTCATTGTCGGACTGCACAGTCTGTACTGTACCAAGGATGACAGCACACTCCGAACCGCTCCGGATGTCTCGGAAATCGCTCCGCCATCTGGTATTAGCCCAAGCCTCGTGGGAGACTGTCATGCCGTCGCGCGCGCACTAGTCTCAGCTTTGCGGAACAACTGTACCGTGTTTTCCCCGTGTCCGCATGGGTCAACTGTTGATGTCTATGCTACAGATAGCGTCAGCTGGGACGCGACTACGTATGCATCCCAGCTCAAGAAGACCTGCACCGCTACTGTGGATAGAGAGGACGAATTGACAAGAGCATTCGAGCCTCTGGTTCCGGCAGAGGTTGTACTCGACCGGACTCGACCGCTCCCCGTGGTTTCCGAGCCTGCTGTCTTCACAGACTGCGAGGGACGGATCATGGCTGTATCGTTGCCATCACTGCTTGCAGTCCGTCATCAGGTCAGCTACACTATACAGCTGACCTCTCCGCATACTCACTAGCCCATTCAGAAGGCTGTGACGGAGGCCGCATCTGTTATCGCAGATCAGCTCAAGATTCAGAAAACTCCGGAAGGGCGGAGCTCTCAGAAGAACTGGCGGCGGGCCAACAAGTACTACACCCCAGGGAAAGCCTTGAAGTCCGGACAGGTCACTCTCGGACCGGCATGGTTTGAGCTCGGGTGGCAGGTTAGTCTTTCGATTGGTCGCAGACACACACAGCTTATCTCGTCCGTCAGTCCAAAGGCCCCATTGTTCTGGCGGACACCAAGACTCCGGCAGCAATGCGATGGATGCAAGCACTGAAGGAGGTCGGAGCATTGATGGATGGTGTCATTGCAGTCCTTCATCCCGAGCTCTACCGAGTCGTCCGCGAACGACATGCGACACTACATCTCGACGACGCAGACCTCCGAGCATTTGTCGAGGCCTGGCCCTCGTTCTATCACGGGGCGCAGATGATCGTCAATCGGGAGACAATCATGCACCGTGATCAGAACGGTCTTCCGGGCTGGCTCGACGCTTTGCTGAGTGTAGGAACCTATGGAGACAAAGCAGTCCTCGCTTTGGGCACGTTCGGAGCTAGTGTTCCGTATGACTCCGGCTCTCTCGTGATGGTCAGCTCACGCGTGGTGCTCCACGGAGTTCCTTCCGTCCCACCCGATCGGATCTGCTTAGCATGGCTGTGGAAGGACGGGATCATCCCGAAGCCAGAGAGGGGGGATTTACCAGAGTGGGCGAAACTACCTAGTATGTACATGTAAAGCGTCCCTGTCACCTATCGGGCATCTTGTCTCTTGTCCTGTACACCAGTGCGCCCTCCGACGCGATGCCAGTCGGACGTACCGTACCTCCTCCAGTATCCAAGTATAACGAGACGACAGCAGTAGTCCGTCAGACCGCACGGGGAACACGGATCACCACAAAGCGGACGAGGTCCGAGCCAAAGACGCTTCCCGCAAAGTCGTCTCAAACTCCCAATGCCACTCCGTCTCGCGCCAGTCCGATTACTCCCCTGGAGTCCGAAGAAATCGATACAGGTTTCAATGAGCACACGTTTACGGAGTCCGCGAAGAAATCCAAGGTCAGTAGCTGGGGAATATGGAAGCCCGCACATGAGCTCAATCAGTCCGCATGCTGCATAGAGTCAGAATGACTATCAACGTGAATTCCTGGGACTACGTGCAGAGTACCTCTATCTCGGACTCAGTTTACACACCCTACCTCCTTCAGAGCTCGGTGTGTGTGGACACACAGCCAGCTGGCGATGTACAGACTGTATCGGCGCTCCGGCATACTGTGCCCCTTGTCTCCGTGTTGCTCATCTCCGTCTTCCGTTCCACCGGGTTGAACACTGGACCGGTACACACTTCCGCCGGAGCTGGCTGCGTACTGTCGGAGTGCAGATACATTGCGGACACGGCGGTCAGCCATGCCCAACACATCCGTACACGCAGTCCGCAGAGATCTATAGCGAAAGGACGAGCTCCGCGGGGCGCCGGGACGCTCCGGACGCCGAGGGACGATCTGAACAGATTGAAGAACCAGACCGGGAGCTGTTCTTTGTCGACGAAGATCCAGAAGGACTTGAGGACGAAAACATGGACTATCTCTTTGATGAGATTGACGACGACATCCCTCTCGCTCCGCTGGCAGAACTACCGGTTTTCGGAGAACCCGTAACAGGAGTCACGAGCTCCGCGGAGCTCATGTCTAGCACCCGGAGCCTGGTGATCGTTGACATCACCGGTGTTCACGAGGTCCCGGTGGTATTCTGCCGATGTCCGAACCATGCCCGCGATGATCTACAGCTTCTGTGCATGAATCTGTACCCAGCCTCCTCAGTCCGCCCACGTACCGCCTTCACTACACGGTTGCTGGATGACTTTTTGCTGGACAACAAGGAGACTCATACTTCTCCACGGAACTACTTTAACAAGCTCCGTCGTATGACGAATGCTGCATTTCCGCACATGGCCCCGGTGGGTTTGGAGACGTTATCCGAGCTCCCTTATATGCTGACCTACGGTACAGGATCGGTATCGTGAGCTCCTCCGTGTCTCCAGGCAGTGGCGGAATCTCAAGTCAAGGAAGTGGAACGGCTACGGTCACCGCTCCGAGGAGCCTGGGCAAGGAGACCTGGCTGTCCATTGTCCGGCGTGCCCTCAGCCCGGAGTTAACCTCCCGGAGAACTGGCAGAACGACCCAGAGGGGTGAGCCTGCTCCATATGATCATTCGCTCTGTCTGACATTGCTGCAGGTGGAAGTACACACGCTCAATCGTTCTCGACGGCAATTTCAGCGCGCAGCATCGTCGTATGAAGAACCCGGAGGACGATGTTGCCCTCGCAGATGGACATGGGTTTATGGTCACGGACACTCCATACAAAGCTCACCTGAAGTCTGCTACAGTGTTCAAAGAGGTATGTGAGGGTAGATAGTGACTATGTTGGCTCCGGGTGACCGCTCCGCGCAGGAGAATACTTGCAATGACCACAGGGCGGTGTTGAACTCCAAGATCGAACGGGCCAAGCTAGAGGCCACCGGCATCGGAGCGGCAGCCTGCTCTAGGCACGGATTCTTTTGTCCGCATGCCTGCGTGGACTTCCACGGAGGGGAAGGGTATGTAGTCACTCGGTTGCATGCTCCACGGAGACGCTGACACTGAGGAACTTAGCCAAAAGAATATGGACTATGTGCTGCACTGGGTGCTGGCGTATCTCAACGGACTCACCATTATCCTGGTCCTCTACGACATAATGTGTCAATACTACACACACCTCCGTGAGCGGTTCAGCAAGAGTCCGTATCTCTCGATCCCGGACGGTGTCAAGTTTCTCCGCGGAATCGGACAGTTCCATGTACACGGCCACCTCCCTCGGTGTTTTGCCCGTTTCTCTGCGAACTTCATACGTGGGATCGGCGTCCAGGACGGAGAAATATTAGAGACTCTATGGGCTAGATTAAATGAGATCGCGGGGAGCACTCGGGGCATGTCATCCGCTCATCGGAGGGAGGTCACCGACGATCATATGAACGACTCTAACTGGATGAAATTGACCCGGATCGGTAATGTCCGACCTCTACATGCTCGGACTTGGAGTGCTGATAGATTCCCAGCACACGCTCTCTGTCAGAAGTGGAAACGGGCGTGTCGCGAACAGCCGCTTGCCGACGATGCGTATAAGCGACTCACCGCTGCTCTCCCCGCGGAGAAGGTGTCCGAGTGGATGGCAGAGGCCAAGCAAGCCGACGTCGACCGAGATCTCGCTTCAGAGGCGATGGACATCTACGACATCCAGGCCAAGCCATGTGAGTATATCGAAGGGCGTCCTTGGTCCGTCGAGCTGAGCTTGCGTAGTGCCGGGACGGCGTGACGTCGAAGCGATGCTCGTCGAGGAGGAGCTTCACGATACTCCGGAATCGGAGCAGAGCGCAGCTCAGTGGCTCTCGGAAGGTATCAAAATAGAGCAGACAAAGTGGGCCGGGGTGCTTGATGAATCCAGTCGCTATACTGACCATATTGTGTAGGATGACTGTCGCGTTTGCAGCTCGCACACTCGGTCTGAGCTCCGCAGCGAAGAATCGACTGTCTCTTGCCCAACAGCGAAGACGGCTTGCCGGATCTATAGCAAAGTTTAACAGAACAGCAATGAGGTTCATGCCTATCGACAATTTGTCCGCGCTCCTTGCTGCTGCGACACATAACACAGATCTCGGATCGGAGTGGGACGAGGAGGATGACTCCCTCGATGACGGCGCAGACAGCCATATTGCTCCGGATGACGCGGATGACGACACACTACAGCCGGAGAACCAAGCGATCGCTCTGCCATCAACCCTAGGACCTGACCTGATCACCCGCTACGGACTCTGGGACCTCGCACTCAAGGAGAGACAACTCCGAGAGGGGCAGATGAACGACACACTCCAGGGAATCCGTACCGGCATCGGATACAAGTCCCTCCTCTATCGTACAAAAATCCGGAAGGCTCCGTCCTATCGTACACGTCTCCGGAGCTTTGACGATATTCACATCGCTGATGAAAGCGTGCGCAAGCATGTCCGTCTCTACATGCAAGCGAGGCAGTCCGCGGAGCGGCTGTTCAATCCCCGGAGCGCCCAGCACACTAAGGCTCGCACGGAGCTCTTCGCCAAGTACAAGCCCATAGTCCGGGAAGATCTCCGTGTAGAGACCGCAGTCATTGAGTCTTTTACACAGGGTCTTCGGAACATATCTTCCGCCTGGTTTTGGCATATAGAAGATTCGGAGAGGGCTGAGGGTCAGGAATGGATGCGTGACCGTACGTGACAACATTCTGGAGCTCCGCGGACTAGTTGTTGACAATCTCTCAGTCCGCAAGATGCTGTGGCTCAGAGCTTATGCCAGAAAACTCCGATGGGATGAGGAGTTGGTAATAGTGCCTTTTGAGATGGACTGCACCGTCCGCAAATTCCGGGGCAAAGCTGCGGACTGGAACGAGTGGGGTCTCACTCCGCGGAGCGCCGGGCACAAGAGCTATGCATGCAAACAGCAGGAGTTGTGGACAAACCTTGCTGAGCATGCCCAGACTATGTTTACTACTGTAACAGCCTGTGTTCGTCCCGTCCCGAGTACATCACCTGAATGAAAATAGAGCTGTTTCACGTGACTATGGTTCAATTGTGAACCGTGGGACATGCTCCGGAGTGACTGCAGCCCAGTCGCTGCATATCGATAACCACAGCCATTTCACATCGCGCAGACAGCTCTATGAGTTCAGCAATCACTCCGGCAGTAACAGAGCACCACAGAGCGCCGCCTCACGGAGATCTCATTCTGTCCGCCCCTGCAGAGGATGTAATGTGGTCCGGAAGAGTGGATGTCCTCCTCTGTGTATGGCGGATCGGCCAAGCTATTGAGTCTTTTCCTGGCAATCCAACTCCACTCGACGTGCTCAGGTGGAACGAGGGCATTGCAAGGGAGCTAGTACGTACCTTCAGAACTCTCAAAGTCTTGTCGTCCTCGACACACAGCACTGACACGCAGACAGTGGCATGGCATATCCGGACTCGGAATCTCATCAGCCGCAATCCTCGGAATGGCAACACCACCTGCTGTCAACTCTTGCAAGCCTATGTCGATGCTTCTCCGCCATATTCAGTGGCAGCCCAACCGCGCTATCCGCTTCGACCTTCCGACTTTCGACGCATCAGCATTTCATGCTGAAATGGGCCCGGCGGAGATCACGATTGAGCAAGCGGACACCAAGCGAGGGTGGGCGAAATGGTGGGAGTGGGACCGGCAGAGCATGGGTGGGCCTGGAGGTCGAGCAGTGACCTGGTGGTGCACTCCGAAAGGAGAAGTGGTACGTCTGTCTCTGTCTCCGGTGACAATTATGAATCTCACACTACACAGCCCGCTCCAATGCCCATGTTTCTCTCAGATCTGGAAGAGATCGAACGTTATAATGAGCTGGCAGGAATGAAGATAGATGCGCTACGTGCTGAGAGGGAGAAGGTGGTTCGTCAAGGAGGACAGTAGAAGGGACATTAGCATTCATGTAGGGTCCAAGATCAGGTGCATATAAAAGAGACTGTGCGGCAGTGGCTATCAGCGGTCCGTACGCACATGCATGTGTGAGCTGACCGGAACACCGCGTGCAGCAGATCTATGCACGGGTGCATGTGTCTACGTCCCGGCCGGGCGGGAGGCAGGTCTGAGACGCTACGGGCCGGTCCGTGCACGCGTGCGTGTGCCAGGAGACTGAACATTCAACAGCCCCGGCCGGGCGGGAGCGTAGACGCGACTACCGCCCCGGCCGGGACCCCGTCTCCTCACTGACACAATTTCCAGATCGTCTGCTAGAGCTCCGCGGAGCAGGTAGCCGAGTCCGTCCGGTGCTGCGGGGCTGCAGAAACAGCCACGAGCCGGTCCGTGCACGCGTGCATGTGCCAGGAGACTGAACGTTCAACAGCCCCGGCCGGGCGGGAGCGTAGACGCGACTACCGCCCCGGCCGGGACCCCGTCTCCTCACTGACACAATTTTCAGATCGTCTGCTAGAGCTCCGCGGAGCAGGTAGCCGAGTCCGTCCGGTGGTGCAGGGCTGCAGAAACAGCTACGAGCAGGTCCGTGCACGCGTGCGTGTGCCAGGAGACTGAACGTTCAACAGCCCCGGCCGGGCGGGAGCGTACATGGAACCAGTGCCCCGGCCGGGACCCCGTCTCCTCACTGACACAATTTTCAGATCGTCTGCTAGAGCTCCGCGGAGCGGGTAGCCGAGTCCGTCCGGTGCTGCGGGGCTGCAGAAACAGCTACGAGCAGGTCCGTGCACGCGTGCGTGTGCCAGGAGACTGAACATTCAACAGCCCCGGCCGGGCGGGAGCGTACATGGAACCAGTGCCCCGGCCGGGACCCCGTCTCCTCACTGACACAATTTTCAGATCGTCTGCTAGAGCCCGGCGGAGCAGGTAGCCGAGTCCGTCCGGTGGTGCAGGGCTGCAGTAACAGCTACGAGCCGGTCCGTGCACGCGTGCGTGTGCCAGGAGACTGAACGTTCAACAGCCCCGGCCGGGCGGGAGCGTAGACACAACTACCGCCCCGGCCGGGACCCCGTCTCCTCACTGACACAATTTTCAGATCGTCTGCTAGAGCTCCGCGGAGCGGGTAGCCGAGTCCGTCCGGTGGTGCAGGGCTGCAGAAACAGCTACGAGCAGGTCCGTGCACGCGTGCGTGTGCCAGGAGACTGAACATTCAACAGCCCCGGCCGGGCGGGAGCGTACATGGAACCAGTGCCCCGGCCGGGACCCCGTCTCCTCACTGACACAATTTTCAGATCGTCTGCTAGAGCCCGGCGGAGCAGGTAGCCGAGTCCGTCCGGTGGTGCAGGGCTGCAGTAACAGCTACGAGCCGGTCCGTGCACGCGTGCGTGTGCCAGGAGACTGAACGTTCAACAGCCCCGGCCGGTGATGGGGTAACTCTGGGTCGCTGGGCGAAACACACACCCAAACG
This sequence comes from Daedaleopsis sinensis, assembly GCA_033807695.1. NCBI lineage: Eukaryota > Fungi > Basidiomycota > Agaricomycetes > Polyporales > Polyporaceae > Daedaleopsis > Daedaleopsis sinensis. Next base: position 4,329,462 of record CM066304.1, on the reverse strand, counting down.
AGCACGAGATCAGCTACCTAGTAGGGTGCGAGGTGGAGGACAGGTTCCCGGTGTAGTCGCTCTTCTTCACGTAGCCCGTCGACGATAGACAGGGAAGTTGAGCAACTTCAGGTGGAAGTCAAGCAACTTCCGTGGGTGAGGCTAGTCTGCAAGAGGAGGTTTGAAGACGGACGGTCTTCAATTGAGGGTCGCCTAGATGATTCTTGGACTCGGACTCGATCGCTGGAGCTACTGCGCTGCTTTGCTGGGCCGCAATCCCGCTGGCTTATATACTGTACAAATCGTCACCAAATAAACTACAACTATCCTACCAATCGTCCAATCATAGGAAACCCTGCTCCTCCCACGCTCACGTCGCGATCCTCCTCTCCTGAACCCCTACGGCGCACTCCGGTGGTTAGGTAGGTGTTTGCACCGAGCCTATCACGTCGCCGCTCGACTTGCATCCGCGGTCACGAGAGCGCTTAGTCTTGTGGCGCGTCACCACGTGATCGCGTCTGAAGTCCATCCGCCCGTCTTCATAGGCCTCGGAAGGCCGTCCCCCTCACTCCCTTGTCTTCCGTGCCTCTTCCGACGACCTTCGTACCAATTGCTGGACTCCGTGGCGGTCGCCTAGACCAGACCCTCGATCGATCGCCTCCTCTGTCCTGGCTAGAGCTCTGGCGACCTCGGTCAGCCGCCGGCAGCTCGGCATCGGCTCCTTCGACCCTTGGAATGGCATGTCTCCGTACTCGCTCCTTCGGTAGTCGCTCGCCTTCCTTGTGAAGCCGCTCGTCTTCATACTGCGTGAATTGTCTGACGGGCGCGAATAGTGATGGGCTGCGTGGTGTTTCCGGGGCTTAGCTGGTCCTGAGGCTCATCACCTCCCCCCCACTTGCATTCGAACCGTCCTCGGTTTGCGCGTATATAAACTCCCTCGTTCCATCCTCGGTTTTCATCCTTCGCAATGTCTGCCTTCATTTTCCTCAACGTCCCCATCCTCACGGAGACTGTCCGTCAGCTTGAAGTCGCGATCTCTGAGTTCGAGGCTCTTGCTGCCGCTCGTACTGAAGAGGACGTTGGAATCATCTACGATTCTTACGACCATATCGCTGAACTGGTGGTACGTCGTCCTCCTTCCGCGTGTAGGCCCTCGTCTTCGTGGCTGACTGTCTTCATGGCAGGACACTTTGATCACCTTGGGGGACGATGGCGAGGTTGCCGCGGACTTCGTGAAACGGACCGAGAATACGATCACCGAGGGCTGGCCTGCCTTGGCTGACCGTCAGCTCTTCCTTTTCCAAGAGCTTGTCGCCCGGTCCCGTCGGTGCGCTCGTCGGGCCGATCTCGATGCCCGTCGCATTGCCTGTCAGCAGCGGCTCCGGAAGCAACTCTGCGCGCGCCGCGTCCTCAACCGCGCCGGAGGGTCCTTGATCACGGAGTCTATTCTGGTTGATGCCCGGATCCGGAAGGTCGAAAAGGAAATGGAGGAGATAGATCAGGAGTTTGCCAGCCTCCGAGAGGACATCCACTTTTGAGTAGCCGCGTGTCGTATAAAGCCGCTGTAACTGCCTTCGAAGTTCATCAACTTCCATTCATCATGTCGTCGACCGTCCTCCCGCGTACGCTCGCCCTCCAAGTCAGCTCGCACCGCGAGTTGGCCCTTGAACTCCTCTCCCCGCTTCGTGCGCACATTGTTGAGCAAATCGAGTTCTTCGAGACGGTATCCGTCGACCCCGGCTGTCCCCGCGTTGTGTATGAACACGCGCTTTCCCGTTTAGGGCAACTTTTGGTGAGCTTCTCGGCCTGATGCTTCTCGTGCTTGATTGACACCTTCCCAGTATGGTTGGAGCATGCTTCATGACGGCCTTCTCGTCGGCGTTTCCGACCTACTTGCCCGCGTGTCCATCGCCATCGACCAGTGTTTCTTCTCCAACGGCCTTGAGGCGTTCCTTGTCGACCTGGTCCAGACGCACCGCCTGCCGTACCGCCTCCACTTCCTGGACTCAGTGCATGCCACTCTGCAACACGAACTTCAACTCCTGGAGGTCATGCGCGACCTGGCGCGCGACGACCGGTACCGCGTTCATTTTTCGGAAGTACTCGCGCGTCTGGAATTGGTCGCCGCTGAACTGCGCGGGGTGCGTATTGAGCAGTCCGCCCTCCACGCGGCCATCAAGAAGCTGGAAAGGTCGCCGTCCTCTCTGTCAGACGAGGATGAAGTCTTCGGTTCTATTCCTTTGATGTGCGACTGATTGGGGCCGCCCTCGATCGCCGTCGCGCGGAGAGCGCTTAGATTACCGCATTTGGACGTTGTACTTCACGGTTCCCTTCACGTTCTTCTGACTGCCGCCCTTAATAAACGTTTTGGCCTTCGGGTTGTCCGCCTTCGTGCATTCTCCTCTCGTCTTCTCATCCATCGCCCACCATGTCCGCTTCCAACCGTCGCTCGTCTTCCAACGTCGCCGCCACTCGCTCGTCTTCCGATGCTCCTCGGCGACCGATCCCCAAGGAGCTGTTCAAGTGGCTCCCGTTGCAATTCACGCGTGAATCCGATCGACTTGGCTGTGAGGAGCCCGTTCCCACTACGCCTGACGAGCTTCGCGATCAGGACGCCGCTCCGCTGACGATCAGCGACTTCCGGGCGATCTTGGAAGAGTACACCGACGACCAGCTCGCTACGTTCTCATATGGCACGTTCAAGGCCATGTTTGATCGTATCGTCATGGCTCTGGTACGCCGTCCCCCTTCCAAGTCTTGTCTCGCTGACACATTCCTTTTTCGCAGCACCGTCTCGTCCCGGAGTGGAATTGGTACCTGGATCCCCTGCTCCTCGCCGCGCTCCCGACGTTCGAGTTTTACGCGCCGCCCTCCTTGGTCTCGGAGTTCTTTCGCTCGTACGCGCTGACTTCTCGCCGGTTGCGGCTGTTCGCGGTTTCGAGCACCGTCACGGAGTCCCCGCTGGAGATCGACATCGCCTTCCAGGCTCACCGCCTTCGGCTGGGCTTCTTCGAGCGTAAGTACTCACGTTCTTCGCCCTCACTCTTGCTTGACTAAGACCGCTTCTCCCTTGCAGTGAATTGGTACCACGAGATTATCCAGCCGCGCTGGATGGAGGTCGCCGATTACCCACCCGACATGCGCGCCTCTCGTGAAACCATCGACACTCGCGTCGACCAGTTTTTGCCTTTGCTGTCCGGCATGCGTTACGTCCCGGTCCTCGACAAGAAGCGTCTCACGAGGATGCTCGTCACACGCCCCACTTCCTCGTCGACCGCGCCTTCGTCTGACCCCGATGCCCTTCCTGGCGACGCCTTCCTGGCTGCGATGGTCACTGGTGTCGAGTACGTTCCCGAAGAGGAAGCCTCTGACGACGAGCCTCTGGCCGACGCTGCCCAGCGCGACTCTCCTCGTCGTTTCCGCACACGCTCCCCCCTCTCGCCTGACCAACCTCCTCCGCCTCCGCTGTCTCAGCTGCCGCTGAAGAGGAAGAAGACGCCCCTCTTCTTCCGCACCGATGAGAGCGAGCCGCCCAAGAAGCCCGTCGACAAGGGAAAGCGTAAGGCGGTTTCTCCTCCCGCGGACGATTCCGACCGCGACGCCGAGGGTGAGGTCGACGATGAAGGCGAAGAAGAAGTCGACCAACTCGAGGAGGAGGAGCCTCCTAAGAAGAAGTCCCGCACCTCGCCCCGCAAACGTCCGCCTCCCGTCGTCGAGTTGTCGCCTAGGGTCAAGAAGCGCGACAAGAAGCCCCCTTCCACTCGCCAAGGTTCCGTGGAGTTGTCCAGCGCCGTGCAGATCGAGGGCGACTGCGACGAGTGCCGTCGCGCCGGGGTCACCTGCAGACGTCCGGACCCTTCCGCGTTCCGCTGCAACTTCTGCAAGAAGAAGGGGAAAAGCTTCTCTTGCGCGTACGACCACCTGAGTGTCCAGGGGACGGTCAAAGGTCGGTACCTTCCCCCTTCTTCTCTTGGTCTTCTTGCTGACTTCTTGTCTTCTTTCTAGTGCACGCCCGCATCGGCGCGATGTACAACGGCGTTGGGTTTTCCTTCCGGGAACCCTCGCAGCTGCCGCCCGCCGACCGTCTTCTCGCCGTCGACTTCGTCCGCCAGTTCGAGAGGAACTCGCACAAATTCCTCTCCGTCGACAAGGCCGCGCTCCAGGAGCGTCTTCGTCCGAAGACCATCCGGAAGGACACCCCCGTCTACCCGTACCCGGAGGGTCCTACGCGTTATCCGTCGCTCGACGAGAAGGGCCGCCTTCTCGAGGACTATGGCAACAGCAAGGCCGAGCCTGACGACTCTACGCCTCCTCCTCGTTCGTCTCGCGCTTCTGGCAGCGTCAAGAAGGAGAAGCCGAGCCCCTCCAAGTCGACTTCCCAACCGGCGACGCCCCTCAAGATCTCGATCAAGTCCTCATCTTCCAAGCGCAAGTCGCCGGAGCCGGTCAGCTTCTCGCCGGAGGTCGTCGCGAAGGTCAACCATCTTCGCTCGCAGGTCAGCCTCGCACGCGCGCGCATCGTCGAGGACCTAGTGTCCATTCGGCAGCTTTCCCGCCGCGAGACTCGACAGACCCAGCTCGATTTTGGCGTGAAGATCGAAGGGTGCGACGACGTGCGGTCCTTCAAGGACTTGGTGGCGTCCAATGGCTATCGTGAGGATCTCCTCGAGCTTCTTCGCAATGCCGAGTAGGGACTTCTTCGACGCGCGCGCGTCCACGGACTTCTTGTTATTAGCTTTTCTTGTCATCTCCTGCTTGGTCGTCGTCTCGTCCTGTCGTCGCGCGGCTCGCGCTGTTTTGTTTTTCTGTTTTTCGCATATATCTCCTCTGCTCGTCTCTGTCTCCCGCGGACTAGTCTCTCCGTCTCCCTCCTGTCGCTCTGGGCTTTGTAATGTCTCCTTCTGGTTTTCTTTCCCGTATCCCGTCGCGCTCAGCTTCTGTTGTCCGTCTTAATCTGTACTGTATCTAGTATCCCGAATGTATCGCATCGCCTTCTGCTCTTCTTCTTGTGTGATCTCCGAGATGACCGACGCGCGAAGCGCCTCTTGAAGCGCTCTTCGGCCTGTAGAGGAATTGACTTCCGTAGTCAAGCGACTTCCTCCCCCCCACTTTTTCCATTTGACGTCCTCGTCAACGTGAGTGTCAGCCGTGTTCGTCGTCGTCTGCTAATCCTTCCTCTTCGTAGTTTTCTGTTGTGTTTTCTAATTCTTGTAGTCGGCTCTGTGGTGCGTCCAGTTCCTCAATATTGAAGTTGATTGGGTCCTCACGCGCTAGGTAGGGGATGATTCTGAAGGCCGCTATGGGTCGATCGAAGACGGTCCCATCGAGTTCTGCAATGATGTACGCGCCGCCTCTGTTGCGCGATATCACTACTAGAGGGCCTAGGTACCGTGGTCTCATCTTCCTGTTGAGCGACTTCTCAATTGCCGTGTTCCGCATCAGAACCAGCCTCCCTCGCTGGAAGTTGAAGTCTCGGATGGTTGCGCTGTGTTCCTTCTCGAATAGCTCCGCAGCTTGGACGCGTGTTCGGTAGACGGTTGACCGCAACCGCGCTATGTCCTCCGGTCTTTTCTGCAAGGCCATCGCCCTGTTGGTGATCAACTCCGTTGTGGACACGAGCTTCGTCGGTATAGGCAGCAGGTACGTGGCTTCTGTGATGTCCATGGGCAGGATTGGATCCGTCCCAGTTACCGCGTAGTAGGGTGAGCAACCTAGTCTCCTGCGTACTGTGATTCGGTCCGCCCAGAGTACTGAATATACCCGCGCCACCCATTGCGTCGTATCACCTTCGCATGCTTTGAAGAGCGCATCCCGGACGTGGAAATGAGGCCGCTCGACGATTCCGTTCGCTCGTGAGTTGTATCCTGAGATCCGTATGTGCTTAACGTGGTATTGCTTTGCCAGGTACTCCAACGCTGCAACCCATGGACTTCCGTTGTCTGACACGATCTCGGACAGCGCTCCCCATCTGCACAGCAGGTCTTGATAGATCCAGTCGCCGACCGCCTTCGCTGTTTGGACTGTACTTGCCCGCCCTTCAGCATAACTTGTGGTTGCACACCTCGCATGGAAGAAGTGCTTGTACGAGCCAGGCATGTCCATAGAGTCGACGTGAACTCGTACGAACGGCGCCGCAGGATAGGAAACTGAAGGTGGTATGTAGATCCGCGTAGTTTGTCGAATTTGACATTGGTGGCAGCTTCTCACATACCAGGCCACATCCGCCTTCATTTCTGGCCACCAGAACCGTTCGGCCACGAAGGAGATTGTCGCCTGTACGCCTCTGTGTCCTATGAAGTCGTGCATGCTCACGAACGCTTTCGCTCGTAGATCTGGGGGTAGTACTCTCCTGTGGTTCCCATTCTTCGCTATCTTCCATAGTCGGCCATCCTTCACGAAGAATTGTCCTGCGTATTTTACGAACGCATCGAGCTCCTTCTGCACCAGCTTCGGTCTTCTCTTGGTGCACAGAAATTCGTAGACGTTCGCTATTCTGTGGTCAAACTTCTGGGCAACCACCGTGCGCGGTACGATTGCGTAGTCAATTTCTGGAATGTCCGGTAGCTTGCCCGCCGTCCCGCTTGTCTGCTGCATGAGCGCACTGAAGCCCATCGCTTCCGTCTTGAAGTTGCTCGTTTTCCGCTTAACCTCGTGTTGTAGAGGAGCGTCTCCCAAGTGTGGAGGTGGATTTATGAGGTGTGTAAAGCCGTACATGTTGTCCACCCAGTCATCGAATTCTCCGTTGTCTGCTTCTTCTGGTTCGTCTTCAGGCTGCGCAGGTCGTCGGCTGAGACCGTCCGGTCCATGGGAGATTCCAGGTACGTGACGCATTTCGAAGTGGAACATATTGATGCTAATGATCCACCTATTCATGACTGCATTCGGCGCGACATCCGGATTCTGGATCATGGCTTTCGTAGATGTCGCATCCATTTCTACTATTAGGTTTCGTACACCGACCAGCCAGAAGCGGAGCGCCTTCAATGCTCGGTACAGACCATATAGCTCGAGCTTCGGTTGCGAGAATCTGGCTTCCCTTTCGTTCAAGGTAATGGATCCAAAGCGGTTGTAGTATCGTTTCCGCGGGTCTTCCGGATCCTCTTGACACAGCTGGTAGCCGACCGCGATATAAGAGGTGTCCACCGCTAGAATTACCGGGGCCTTCGACTCGTAGTTGATCGACTTCAAGGCCGGGGATTCCATTAATGCTGTCTTTAGATCCTCCATGGCCTTGTCCTGTTCCTCTCCCCATTCGAACGGTACGTCCTTCCGCGTGAGCTTGACTAATGGCGCGGCCTTCTTCCCGAAGTTCTTGATGAAGATCCTCCCAACGCCTACCGTTCCCAAGAACGACCGTACTTCGGAAACATTTTTACACGGTCCCCATTTGAGTACCGCATCCACGCAACCTCTCTCTGGAAGACGGCCTTCCGGTGTGCATCGATGTCCCACCGCTACGAAGTCGCGCGCCGCGCAGACGAACTTCTTGCCCGAGAAGGTACCTCCCGCATGTTTCATCCGCTGTACAATCCTGTTGACGTCTTGCATGTGCTCCCAGATGTACCTCCTGATGCCTGGATTCCCCTTCATACACTCGAAAGAACCATCTTCCCGTTCGTAGGAAGACTCCGGTCCAATGACAGGTACGTCGTCGATGTAGGGAATCGTCGTATCCGGAATTTCAGGCTGCAATATGTAGGTCACGTCGTCGTGGAAGATGGGTACTGAATTTGTCCATCCCATTGGTAGCGTCGTCAGTCGCATGGCTCCGAAAGGCGTTTGGAAGGTCGTGAGGTCGCGCGACTCTTCGTCCAGGATCCTCTCGTCGTATCCAACGTATAGATCCAAGGTCGTCCCGCACGCACGCCCTGCAAAGCGTTCTGCCATGTGGTCGGGTATCGGTGGTACACCGCTGTGTTGAATAGAGACTCTGTTGAGCGGCTCCAGACTATGGACGATCCTCAGACCCCCGTCCTTCTTCAGCACACAGAACCACCTGGATCGGTAAGACGCATTTGAGGGTTCGTATACGCCTGATTCTATTTTCTTCTTCATGATCTCACAGATTTGTCGGTAGGTTCCGGGTGGAATGGGGAAATTCGTTTCAATCCACGGAGTGTGAGGCACAACCGCAAACTTCACTGGTGGGAACATGTCCGTCCTGAAGTGGCCACGCTCGCTGTCTTCCCAAGCGAAACCCTGCTCCTGTTTGCACATCATGTCGTCTAGCAATGCTAGCTCTTCTTCTGATAGGTGAGCATTGACTTTGTGGAGCTTCTCGCGTCGTTCAGCTGTGTACCGCCCAGTTGGTTCAAAAGGCTTTGGATTGAGGTCAAGCGGCTTCATCCCTTCGAGAGGGTCGCCGATTATCTCCCGTACAATTCTGTATTGCTTTGGAAGCTCCCCAATCACTGGTCGTACTTTCTTATCCACTGGCTTGTACTTTTTCTTCGATTTCACGTAGCTGCGTACGCTCTCGGGGTCCTCGGTGGCTGCTTGCCGCTCGTCGTCTTCTGGAAGTTGCTCGCCTTCCGCCTCTTGTTCTTGCTCGCTCGGCTCGGATTTCTCGCTCGCTCTTGCTGCTTCGCTGGACCTAGACCGGGTTCTGACTGCTCTTCTGCCTCTGGTTTTCGTAGCGTATACTGGGAGTGCTCGTCCTCGGAAGAGGGCTCGGTCGACTTCGCGATGTGGTTGTCGGCTCCGCATTCTATCCCCTTCCGATTCCTGGATCGGTACTTTCGAGAACATGGTTTTGATTTTCTGCTTTGTCTCGGAGTCGTCACAGGCCGATAGATATGCTGACTGAATTGTGGAATTTTCTAGGTTTTCTAAGTCCTTGTACGCCGTCGTGAAAACTTGACCCGTTCTTGCGTCATAGTCGAGGACGAGAGCGACCTCTCCCTGACTGTTCATCAGATCCTCGAAGCCCGAAAACCCTCGACTCTGAGTCCATAACTCGGAGAGTCTCCATGCGCGTAGGTCGGTAGCGTCAGTTCGCGGTTCGAGTTAGGGCAAGTGACGGTAATTGACAATTGTCCATCCATAGAGTTGCTCGACCTCGCACGCATCACCGTCATGAACGGCCTTCCTAGGAGGATCTGGTAAGGCGCTGCCTTCACCACATGCATCTGGAGGTAGACCACGATCCCGCCACCTAATTCCACAGGCACGTTCTTTGCTAGACCGAGTGTCATGTCGACCGTCCCATTTGCGCTGATCATCCTCCTTCGCTTGGTAGGATCGTAGGGGATCTTCAACGCATAAGCGATTTGGTCGTTTATACCGACGATCTGGGACCCATCGTCGAGTGTACACTCGGTCGGCGTGTCCGTTCGAGCTACCCAGGTGAACAGCGACCTCAGCTTCTCCGATTCCGAGGCTACGATGGTTGACTTCCGCCGACTGCTCGCAGGATAGCCTTGTCCCGGAGCTACATACGGTGCATTGTGCGACTTTGGCTCCTCGTCCTCGTCCTCGCTGCCTTCATAGTCCAGGTCTACAAATGCAAAGGATCCAAGCGTCGGCCTTCCAGTCCCTGAGGATGAACTTCCTGCTGTCTGGAGGTTGTCTTCCAGGAAGTCTTCGTCTTCAGCGACTTCGGTCACTAGTACCTTGTTCCGAGGCCGCTCGCCTTCCCGGTTGGTCACTTCCTGCGGTTGCTCGTCTCTGACTTGCGTTCGCCTGAGAGCTGTGGCCTCATGCACTCGCTTCCTGAGTCCTGGAGAAATACTGAGTAGCTCGGCTGGTGACACGGTGATACTCTGGTTGTCTCCGAAGCTTCGGTTGAAGACTCTTTCTTCCGCGGTCGGGTCGATGATCGCTGCGGTCCTTCTGACCGGTGGTTCGTCCTTCTTCGGCAGTTCCTGGCCTCTGGGTACCACAGTTGGCGCATAGGGATGGAAGGTCTCTTCAGGCTCTTTTGCCCTCGTGTCCCAGGTAACGTGCTTCTCCTTCTCCTTCCCCTTCTCTCTCGTCGGCTGGTGAGGCGGCTGATCACGCTCGGGCGTCCCTGCCCGCGTGTCGTCCCTCCCTTTCTCCGAGTTGCGCGTAATACGTCGAGGCCGCGTCTCTAGCTCGACTCCATCAAAAACCTGCCGTCCCGAGCGAGTGTTCATGCGCTCTTTAACCATGTTTGCCTTGTGCATGAGGACTTCTAACTCCTCTTCCAAGGTACGCTCGTCTTCCTGCATCTCGAACTGATAGATGTTGCTCATGGTTCCTCGCGCTCGTTGGTTTGGGTTCTTTTCGTGCCAAGCATTGACTCTATCGCGCATACAGTTCCCTGGCAGACTACGAGGGATCACACCGCCTCCTGGTAGGATGATTTTGTCGTATACGTCCTTCCGGATGAGTCCCGCCGTCATGTCCTCTGCGACTTTCGGGCACGTCTTCAACCGACATCCCGGTAGGCCACAGTAGATGCATTCGTCGTTAGCGGGTGGATTACGTCCGTATAGGCCCCCTTGCTGCTGCTGGTACCTTCCCTGGGGAGGTTGTGGTGGTGGAGGGTATTGTTCCCCTTGTTGCGGTGGTTGCGTGGCTTGCATCCTCTGCTGGCTCACGAAGTCGCGCATGGTCGAACTCATCATGGAGATCATCTCCCGCTTGAAGGCCGATAGATCCGGCTCGGTTTTCACCGTAACCGTGGAGGCCATGGCTGGAGCCGGAGGATTGACTCGAGCGAGGTTACCGGACGTCGCAGTTGACCAACTTCCGATCCCGCCGAACGGGCCTCCGTCCGCCAGACAATAGGAAATTGCTTCATGAACTTGCGCGACCGTGTAAGCTTCTTCTTTGTGTTTGGCAGGCACCTGGTGTGCTAACCGCGCGGATACCGCCATTGTGTACTGCATAGGAACTAGCCGTAGCAAGGCTGTCGACGCGTCGCGCTCCGTTAGCTCTGGCTCGGTCTTCGCATGCAAGTACCGGTAGATGGGATAGAATTTGCCGTAGAACTTCATGTAGGTTTCGAGGCTGGATATCCCCGTACGTACGGCTTCCCCGATGACTTCATTGTATTCTCGCAGTGTCCAGGTGTACTGGGCATCCGTCCCGAGGTAGAAGGATAGAACCTCCGTCTTGAATTCTTCATACGTCTTCTGGGTGTCCGAGAACGTCGGCAGGGACTTCCATCGCTTGGCGACTCCCGCTGGTATGTAGTCGACCGCCGCCGCCTTGCAAGCTTGTTCATCAGTGATGCTATGTTTCTTCAGAAGTCGGGCAAGGTCGTCAAAGTACCGCTCGACGGTGTCCTTAGATTCCTCATCGAATTGGGGCGCACTCCTTTCCGTACGCAACGGTAGTTTCGATAGATCTGCGCTAGCCATTGAATGGATTGTAGGTGGTACTACGGGTGGTAGAGCCGTAGGTAATATTTGAGCGGCGTAGGCTAGCAGGGAAGGAAGGGGGTTCCTAGGTAGGTTGAAGGCCCCTGCGGTATGTGATAGCGTAGGTCTTGGGTTACTAATTGATTCTGAAGTCAGGAACGGATGGTCCGGAACTTCAATGTCCTTCTGCTCGTCTTCGGAAGCGTCCTCTAGTTCGGTAAGCGGAGAGTCTGCGAAAACCGCGAAGTTGTTCTCGATAACGGTAGTGATCTGCTCTGCTCTCTCGGGGTCTTCTGCTTCGATTTCCTCTAAAGCCTGTTCGGTTTGTCGATGGAGGCGACGGATACGTTCGCTCCGCGTCGGCCGCAAACGTGGGATTCTTGAGCCGGAACCGGTGGAGACTGTTCTTGTACCCCTCGCGGTGGGCTCCAGAATGATGGGGTAACTCTGGGTCGCTGGGCGAAACACACACCCAAACGAGCACGAGATCAGCTACCTAGTAGGGTGCGAGGTGGAGGACAGGTTCCCGGTGTAGTCGCTCTTCTTCACGTAGCCCGTCGACGATAGACAGGGAAGTTGAGCAACTTCAGGTGGAAGTCAAGCAACTTCCGTGGGTGAGGCTAGTCTGCAAGAGGAGGTTTGAAGACGGACGGTCTTCAATTGAGGGTCGCCTAGATGATTCTTGGACTCGGACTCGATCGCTGGAGCTACTGCGCTGCTTTGCTGGGCCGCAATCCCGCTGGCTTATATACTGTACAAATCGTCACCAAATAAACTACAACTATCCTACCAATCGTCCAATCATAGGAAACCCTGCTCCTCCCACGCTCACGTCGCGATCCTCCTCTCCTGAACCCCTACGGCGCACTCCGGTGGTTAGGTAGGTGTTTGCACCGAGCCTATCACGTCGCCGCTCGACTTGCATCCGCGGTCACGAGAGCGCTTAGTCTTGTGGCGCGTCACCACGTGATCGCGTCTGAAGTCCATCCGCCCGTCTTCATAGGCCTCGGAAGGCCGTCCCCCTCACTCCCTTGTCTTCCGTGCCTCTTCCGACGACCTTCGTACCAATTGCTGGACTCCGTGGCGGTCGCCTAGACCAGACCCTCGATCGATCGCCTCCTCTGTCCTGGCTAGAGCTCTGGCGACCTCGGTCAGCCGCCGGCAGCTCGGCATCGGCTCCTTCGACCCTTGGAATGGCATGTCTCCGTACTCGCTCCTTCGGTAGTCGCTCGCCTTCCTTGTGAAGCCGCTCGTCTTCATACTGCGTGAATTGTCTGACGGGCGCGAATAGTGATGGGCTGCGTGGTGTTTCCGGGGCTTAGCTGGTCCTGAGGCTCATCACCGGGCGGGAGCGTAGACACAACTACCGCCCCGGCCGGGACCCCGTCTCCTCACTGACACAATTTTCAGATCGTCTGCTAGAGCTCCGCGGAGCGGGTAGCCGAGTCCGTCCGGTGGTGCAGGGCTGCAGTAACAGCTACGAGCCGGTCCGTGCACGCGTGCGTGTGCCAGGAGACTGAACGTTCAACAGCCCCGGCCGGGCGGGAGCGTAGACACCACTACCGCCCCGGCCGGGACCCCGTCTCCTCACTGACACAATTTTCAGATCGTCTGCTAGAGCTCCGCGGAGCGGGTAGCCGAGTCCGTCCGGTGGTGCAGGGCTGCAGAAACAGCTACGAGCAGGTCCGTGCACGCGTGCGTGTGCCAGGAGACTGAACATTCAACAGCCCCGGCCGGGCGGGAGCGTACATGGAACCAGTGCCCCGGCCGGGACCCCGTCTCCTCACTGACACAATTTTCAGATCGTCTGCTAGAGCTCCGCGGAGCGGGTAGCCGAGTCCGTCCGGTGCTGCAGGGCTGCAGAAACAGCTACGAGCAGGTCCGTGCACGCGTGCGTGTGCCAGGAGACTGAACGTTCAACAGCCCCGGCCGGGCGGGAGCGTAGACACAACTACCGCCCCGGCCGGGACCCCGTCTCCTCACTGACACAATTTTCAGATCGTCTGCTAGAGCTCCGCGGAGCGGGTAGCCGAGTCCGTCCGGTGCTGCAGGGCTGCAGTAACAGCTACGAGCCGGTCCGTGCACGCGTGCGTGTGCCAGGAGACTGAACGTTCAACAGCCCCGGCCGGGCGGGAGCGTAGACACAACTACCGCCCCGGCCGGTATCCTCTCCTCCCGTTCCCCTTGAGCAGTAATGCTTTGTAAAAGTTTATATGCTCTCTTTAGCAGGTCCAATCCTATGCCTCTCACCAGGTACAGGGGCGGCAGTACATTCAGGACCATCTACCAGGCATACATAGGATCCCGGCCGGGCCAGTAAGTCCGTGGAGGATCAACGCCCGGCCGGACTGTTAACCCCGCGGACTAAGCGCGATCCGGCCGGGTCCGGGTCGCTAGTAACTATGGGGTTTCGTACGATCCGGTCGGGCAGTAAGTATGGGAACTTTAATGTCATGGGCTGTATCCTCAGTCGACACATCCGATCGGGTTACGTATATAACCGGTACGCCGCCCGGATCGGACGCTGCATTGTCTACACTGCAGTAGTCCGATCGGGCTGCCTCTCGCCAACTTTCCCTAAACTCATCGGCGCTCGTGAGTGGCCTATGCAAGTAGAAAGTGTTGGTCATGCAATAAACACAGTTATGTGCCCCACTTGCAGACATTTGTATCAACCCGGCTGACTCCGGCTGACTAGAACAGTGTCACTCATTTGTATTGTTTGCAAGGAGCATGATCCGGACCAGGACATGATTCGGGATATTTAGAATAGCCCATTTACCATTCTGTATTCACCAACTACTCTGAGCCATGCAGCGGTGTGATCCCATCAATGTAGCGGGCAGGCTCATGGTGACAACACAAACAACGGCTACTTGATGCGGACAATGATTATAGAATCCGGCTGTTGCTTTACCAAGGCTACTCCCCGGATCCGATGTGCGCATATTGATATCGCGCTGACCGGATCACACCTCACGTTATCCTCGTTAGCCTGCCCGGATCGCACGCTCGGCTGTACGCTACCGCGTTGCGCGATCGAACGGCACAATGTCCGCAGTCCAGTACACGGATCGAAGGCGGATTTAGTTTCAGTATGGTATTCCGATCGCATGTCTGCCAGGTTTCCAGAGAGCTTTGACCGCTTGATCTGAGCCATACAAATGTGAGGACCGTATTCCCGGGGTCACGGCGACAACACGAACAACCACTTCTGCAGCATCATGGATACAAAATCCGGCAGATACTGGACCGAAGCTACTGCCCGGATATAGCGGGAACATATTATCTCCGTACTGTCCGGATCGTACTCCATGATGTGCCCATGCGACCGCCCGGATCGCAGGTCCGGTTGTATCCACTAAAGTGCACGGATCGAGGCCTGATACATTGTCAGCATGGCATTCGGATCGCACTTGTAGATACAATGAGACGCAATCACACGTTTAATATGCAAGACTAATATTGGCCCCCCTATCTGTATGCTAAGACTGCTCTAGGTCGCTATACCGTTGCTCTGAATCGTCCTCATGTTCTGACTCGTCCTCGGGGGCTACCCAGTTCTTTCCGGACGCCCTAACTAGCCAATCATTGTAACCCATCCAATGCTCACCGTCTAATTCTGTAAAGATGACTTTCTGGTAGCCCTCTTCAGCGGGCGGTGACGGCGGCGGCATGGGCAGCGGTCTGCTGGCAATTATGGCGGACGACCATGGCAGCGGGTCTGGCAGCGGTCCTGCATCACCCATCGGCCAGTCAGCGTCAACGTCGGGTGTGAATAGCCTCCCTTGCGGCGTGACGTCGCGCGTAGGCATAGGAGAGGAGAATGGGGATGGTGTAGGCATAGGAGAGGGGAATGGGGACGGTGTAGGCATAGGAGAGGGGAATGGGGACGGTGTAGGCAGCGGAGACCTGGCCACCCGGGGAGTGATGTCACTTGCCACACTGGACGACATTGAGGGTGAAGGTAAGAACAGTGGCGTTCTAGCCCGCGCGGGTATGGCGGACATAAATGGTGAGCCAGTTGGTCTGGCCGTCGATGTAGTAGGTCGCAATGGAGAGCCGGGCGTGGGCATTGTTGAGCCGGGCGGGTCTCCAACGCGCGGTGCCAGAGGTTGAGCAACAGCGCTCGTGTGCTCGCGCAGTGGTGATCCAGGCCTGTCTCGGGAGTGTGGCGCACTCAGAGGTGCGCGAGCGCGAGTGTGTAGGAACAAGGGGGAGCCGGGGAAAGGAGGAACGGGAGGAGCGCGAGAAGGGCCCGCGCCGGAGGCGTTCCCCGAGGCCACCGGATTCGGGCCAGCGGGAGCGCTCAAGGCGGAGCCGGGCGGCCCGGGGAGTCGCATGGGCGGAGCCGTAGGAGCGCGAGCGCGAGCGTGCATGATTAACGGTGAGCCGGGCGGGGGCACTGATGGCGGCGCGCGGGACGGAGTGCGAGTGCCCAGGACTCGGGGAGAGCTGGGCAGGGGCACTGACGGCGGCGCGCGGGACTGAGGATGGGCGCGCGGGCCGAGGACTAAGGGGGAGCCGGGCGGGGGCACTGACGGCGGCGCGCGGGACTGAGGATGGGCGCGCGGGCCGAGGACTAAGGGGGAGCCGGGCGGGGGCACTGACGGCGGCGCGCGAGACGGAGCGCGACTGCCCAGGACTAGGGGAGAGCCGGGCGGGGGCACTGAGCGGGGGTCGAGGGGAGAAGGTTGAGTGCGAGTGGCCAGGATCAACGGAGAGCCCGGCGGGGGTGCTGAGCGGGCATCGAGTCGCGGAGGGTGAGCGCGAGTGGCCAGGATCAATGGGGAGCCGGGCGGTGGCAATGAGCGGGGGTCGAGGGGCGGAGCGTCTGCAACGTCTGCACGGCGTCGGGGGACTCCTGGTCGCAGCGTGTCCGTGATCGCATCCAGAGGTTCGCCGGGTATCGCGAACCTCACAGTCCTGTGTGACTCGTACCTGCTGGTCCTACTCTCACCAGTCGCCTGACCGTCATTACCCATCTCTGCCTCAGCCGACATAGCACTTGCAAACCACGGTGCCATCTCAAAATCAGATGGCGACGAGCTGTCGCGTGGGGGTGGCGCAGTTGTTGGGGATGGCGTTATTGTCGCGGGCTGCCGCTCGGCTCGGGTATCACCTTGGTTGTACTTCGGCTGTAATACTCGTCAGTCAAGCAACGTTGCGGGCTAGAGAGCGGGCAGTACCTGTTGGCTCATTGCGCGATGGTCACGGTGCTGCTGATGGTGTATAGAGTGCAGTGGGTGTTGAGGGCGATGGAGTGAGGGGCAGAATCACGGTGGCGACAGTCTTTGCAGAGCGGAGTACCCTAGACCACCGAAGTTCCCCAATTCGAACTCACCTCATTACGCGTCAAGTACAGTTTGGCCGGTGACTAGCCGGAGGCACGGAGTTGCTGCGTATGGTATGTCTAACGCCCGTCTACACCCACGGGTCCGGGTCTCGGCTCCAGTGTCGGATTTATCCGAGCCGGGCGGGTTACCCAAATTGTAGCTTGAGCCGCCATATTTGGCAGGGCGCTGCACGTCGCAGTGAACTTCTTTGAGGTCGCCGCCGCCATATAGTACGGCGACATCGACGGCTGGTGCCCTTCATCCCTCCTCACTCCCCCTCTCATCTCATCCTTCTCACCATGGACCAGTCTGACCACTCCGAACAGGCCATCCTGGCCCAAGTCTTCGAACGCTCTGCCTCTGCCGAACTCGCCTTCTGCCACGAACCAGACCCGTCAGATGCTCATGGCCGTCGCCAGTGGTGGGCCCAGTTCAAGATTGAAGTCCGGAACCTGGCAGAGGCTCTCGAGCGGGTGAGTTCTCCAGCCCGCATCCCGCCCTTCGCAATGGCCGTATGGGCCGAGGTATGTCGCTCTCGCGCGGACGACCGCGAGAGCTTCGTGCCCTACAACCTCGTCATGTACCGCCCGCTGTGGAGAGGCCGCACTCAAGATTTGTTCACTGGAGATGAGGATTATACCGTCCCTCATTTGGAGGGATGGTGGAGTCAATATCGTAAGTAGCCATGTTTTTGTTGTTGTCCCTGTTAACACGGGTCTCGAAGCCTTGTTCCGCGACCAGTACGTCTCCGACGAGACCCGCCGGCTGTCAATGCACCCGCAACATGGCCCGGCTGAATCAGCGTCGGCTCCGGTAGGCCGTAGGTCAGTCGGACCTCAGTCTGAGACCCGGGTGAGCGCTCCTCCTCGTACCTCCAACCCGCCCGCCCCGCCAACGGCCGCAATCCCACCCCCTCCTCCTGCTACCCCTTCGCGACGTGAAACCCGGGAGCACGCTGCTCCTTCTACACCGACAACCCCACGCGCGCCACCAGCACCTCCTTCCACCTCCGCCCAGCCAGAACCGCGTCCCCCGCCTGCCCCGCCGACTCAGGCCCCGCCCTCTGGCCGACGGGTCATTCTCCACGTCCCCGAGCCGCCGGCCAACGAACCGGACGATCCGATGGAGGTGGACCAGCCCGAGCCTCAGCAGGAGGTGACACCGGAGTCTGCGCGCGGTCGCGGGCGCCGAAAAAAGCCGCGCACTCCTAGCCAGGCGCGCAGGAGCCGGAGGAGTACCAGCGGGCGTCGGAGTACCAGCGGGCATAGACGTGACCCGTCGTCCGAACGACGTCAAGACACAGAGGTCGTGGAGGAGCAGGAGGACCAGCTAGAGGATGAGGAGGAGGACGAGGAGGGGGAGCCGGAGGAGGATGGGCAGGAGGAGGTGGAGGCTGATGGGGAGGTACGGCGAGGCAACCTTCTCATCTCCCCCCACGCCTTTTTTGACCCGCTCATCAACAACCCCATCGACATCTCCACGCACGAAGTCGTCGATGTCTGGGCCCGCTCCGTAAGCACCGGCCTATACGTTGTGCTCTAATGCTGACTAAATTACTCTGAACTAGTTCGTTAGGTGCGAGAGGTGTGAGAGGGACGACCACCAGGACTGTCGCATCAACATGACGCAGGGCGCGTCGTGTAACCGGTGCACGGTCCTCAAGTCGTCCTGTTCCTTTGTCCGCAAGGGCACGGGCAGAAGGAGCTACGTCCGCCGCTGGTGGCTGCTGCGCGAGTGGCTCCTGGACCCGAACCGGTCCCAGCACCCGTGTCACCTACCCCCAGCTGGGCCGAACGAAGGGCGTCCCCCCAAGGATGTCACTGAGGCCATGCAACAAGCACGCGCGGCGAAGAAGAACCAGATCAAGAGGGTGGTCTACAACAAGCACGCCACCGCTGATACCCCGCCGGTCTACCTGATTGTGAGTGGCTCAGCGCCCGCTCCCATGCCCCCGCCCGTCGCACCCGTCGCCCCTGCCCCGCCCGTCGCCCCTGCCCCACCCGTCGCCCCTGCCCCGCCCGTCGCCCCTGCCCCGCCCATCGCCCCCGCCCCGCCCATCGCCCCCGCCCCGCCCGTCGTCGCACCCGTCGCCCCCGCGACCCCTGCCCGCCGCGCCCCAGCTACCCCCATCCGGCTCCCGGCCGTTGCGCCCGTGCCGCCTGTCGCACCCGTTGCGCCCGTCGCCCCCGCCGCCCCCGCCGCGCCCGTCGCCCCCGCCGCCCCCGCCGCGCCTGTCGCCCCCGCCGCGCCTGTCGCCCCCGCCGCGCCCGTCGCCCCCGCCGCCCCCGCCGCGCCTGTCGCCCCCGCCGCGCCCGCCGCGCCCGTTGCGCCCAGGACACCTGCCCGCCGCGCGCCCGCTACACCCGTCCGGATCCCGGCCGTCGCGCCTGTGCCGCCTCTCGCCCGCAGCGTGCCCGTCGCCCCCGCCGCGCCTCCGGCTGAACCTAGGGAGAGGGCAAGCCCTCCTTCGAGTGAGCAGCCCCAGCGCAAGCGCAAGAGGCTGGATGTGCCGCTGGTGCCACCGGACACGCGTGAGTTTCCCTTTGTCACTATGTGTTCTCTACACTAACAACCGTAGGCGATTGGACAGATATTCCGTCGGTGGAGGAAGAGATCGCGCACCGGGCAGAAGGACCGGTCCCCACTCCTCCTGACGACTCCCTCCTCCCCCCTCCTGACCTGCCATCCGATAGCCGGCCGCCGCGTACCGATCGCGCTCTCTCCCCGCGCACTCCGCCCCGCTCCCGCGACACCGCATTCCCGGAATTCACCAGCTCCTCCGGCTCTGGGTCCATCCGGCGCAGCTCACTTCGCCGTCATCGGGAACGGACCCCGCCATCCGGGCCAGATGACGACGACGACTGGTGGTACAATGTCGCGACCGGGAGCAACAGCTTCACCACTACGAGGCAGCTGGCTGCCGAGGTCCGGGATTTGCGTGCGCAGCTCAAAGGGCATGAGCAGGCCGCCGTTACGCGTCACAACGCGCAAATGGAGCTCCTCCGGGCCATGCGCACGGTTCTCCTGACCCAGCAGGAGCTGCTTGCCACCGTGGACCGCCGGCTCTTGATTTTGGAGCAAGGAGATGTGCCTCTTGGGCCTGACGAGAACGAGGTGGAGGCTGTCGACGACGACTTTGCCATGCGCGACGATGAGCAGGAATATCCCCCACAGGGTAATGACTCGTAGTTACTTGCGCGGACATGTATATCAAAACCATCGTAGTTAGTCGCTCATTTCTTGGTGTAGTCTGTGCGCTGCAAAATGTAATGATTTCTTGGAACATGCGAGATACATTCATAGCGAGCACTAACTACTGAGCATTCTGACGAACCCTTTGTGACCGGCGCACTGGCTGAGGGACGTCTGGCTGGACAAAGGCCTCCTCGGCCTCGCCAGCTGGTTCCTCGGCTTCGCTAGCAGGCTCCTCGGCAATTTCGGCTCTAGTCCGAGCCGCTCGTCCGCGCGCTCGTCCGCGGCCTCGACCGCCCCCAGCGGCCCGACCACGCGGGGCAGACGCCTTACCCGGATGGCCGGCTCCCTGCTCCGGGCGCTCAATCTCCGGGTCTGACTCATTGCCGTCCGGAATGACGGGCGCGACGGGCGCGACGGGCGCAGCGGGTATGACGGGGGCGACAGGCGCAGCGGGAGCAGCGGGCGCGACGGGTATGACGGCGGCAGACGGCGCAGCGGGCGCGGCGGGCACGACGGGCACGACGGGCGCAGCGGGTATGACGGTGGCAGACGGCGCAGCGGGTGCAGCGGGCGCGGCGGGCACGACGGGTACGACGGGCACGACGGGTACGACGGGCACGACGGGCGCAGCGGGTATGACGGTGGCAGACGGCGCAGCGGGTACAGCGGGCGCAGCGGATTCGGATGGTCGTGGCACATTAGGATGGTGAGCCTGACGGCAAGTCGGTACCAGAACTTCCTCGATGTCGCGCTGTCCTGCGTTCGGTGAGGTCCGGACATACTCAGGAGCGCCACAAAACAACGGCTCGCCATCCTCAGCCTCCATGGATATCTTGATGTCGCGGAACGTCAACCCGGTGAGCAGCAACCAGCACTGTACCTCACTGGCAGACGTGTTTGGCTGCGGAGCACGGTCTCTGAGGTGCGAGAGGTGGGCGAGCCACTCAGTCTCACTATTGTGGACGTCGGGTGGGAGTGAGACTTCATCGGACTGCCATCCAGCCCAAGTCGGATAAGCCGTAGAATGCAGGTGCGTCCATTTGCGTAGCTGGGTGGGCAGTGCAGTGAGGAGCTGGAGCAAGCGAAGCTGAATAATAACTCACCATGTGTCGCCAGCATACCAGAAGATCCTGCCACTCGGACTCTAAGCTCAGAGACCAGAGGTATGCGAACGGTTCTCCGTTGCTGACCGCCCAATACGGTGGCTGTTCGCGAGCGGTCCGTACAGTGTTCGGGTCTGGCGGGAAGGGGACATCCAAGGCGGCGTCCGGGTTAGCGTTGGCAGACATCGTATACCGGGACGGGCCAGCTTGCGCGCCCGGGTTCCGAGGACGTGGAGCAACTGCCCAGTGGGCAGTCGACCGGGTAAGACCTGTGGGCTCGTCCGCGGCCGAGGGGCGATCCCCCCCAGAAGAGTCGCCATCACCAGGGTAATCCTCCTCCTCGTCATCGTCATCGTCAGAGGGATCGTCCTGATGCTGGGACCGCTTGCGACGATGTTTGCCGTCATTGTTGGTCGCCTTCGCCTTACCCTTGCCCTTACCCTTGCTGGGCCGCTTAGTCTTGCGCTGCCGCTGTCTAGGGGGCAGGCCGTCACCGTCCGGGTCTGGTGTGCCCTCTTCGCTATTGAGACCATCGGGCAACGGCCTCCCTTGTTTAGGCCGCGCTCGCTTGTTGGGGTTGGACCTCTTTCGGAGGTCTTTCTCGTCGTTGTTGGCGCCGTAGTTAGCAGGGATCATCTTCGGCTCCTTGTCTTTCTTGTCGAGGACGTGCGAGAACATGAAGCGTTCTTCAGGCTCTTTGGCCGCATCCTGCATCGCGTGAAGAGCGTCCCAGAGAGGACCCATGTGGGCGGACTTCATGTGGTGAGGGTCAGACCAGACAAAGTCCTCCGTGAACCCATCGAGGGAGAAGAACATGTGAGGATTCACAGAGACCTCGCGCCACGGTACTCTGAGCGCGCTAGAGCTCCCTTGACCCGAAACGAGACCCCATGCCTGCGCTGAGGTCCAAGTGAGAATCAGACCCGGCGAACGACCGGGTATAGGACATACTGTAAAGCTCCGCAAAGTATGCATGCACAACTTGCTGCCGATCACCGTTGGAAACAATGTCCTTGCCATTGTGCACCTTTGGTAGAATCGGCCAGCCGCTGTCGGTCCATTGCAGCCAAGCGGCCCCTTTCTTCGGCGTCGGGTTCAGCTCGTTCAGCTCTTCTTGCCCGACCTGTGATGTTCGCAGAAGCCTGGCAGCGTAGGCGGTGACGGCGTTCGTGATAGCATCGACGGCCTTTGGATACATGTCTTCGAAAGCCTTGATGCTATCGGACCCCATGAGCTTGCTGGTGTCATAGCTGCAAGTTGACGTTCCATGAAAAGACTCAGACCTGGATATCGAACCAAACTCACCACGTAAATTGCAAGTCCCCGTTGCCGTCTAAATAGCACCAGGCCTGAAAGTGAAACGACCGGGTCTGGTCCCAGAAGAGCCGACAGCCGGCCCGCGCCCATTGGGGACCCCGCTTTGCAGCAACGCTTGACGACATCCATTTATGAGCCGTGTCACTTGTGGTGAGGACATTACACATACCGGACGAGGTCCTCTGGTGGCGGTCCAGTATCTGTCCATACCTGCGCCTTCTCCGCATAGACCGCCTGCTCCTCCCGGGTAAGTTTCTTGAAGAGCTGGCTGCGGGCCATATTCAGAGCCGCCAGCGGCGGCTTGCCCTGCTTTCTCATTATCTTCTGCTGAAGAGTTGTGATCGCGTCTTGGTTCTCGTCAGCATCGTTGAACACAAGGTGCGCTGTCCATCGAGCCCTGGCGCTGGGGGGTAGACGTGGATCGGCTGCTTCGGTATTATTGCTGATCCACGTAGCGATTCGCTTGTGGGATGCTATCGTCAACGGACAGTCCGATGCCGGTATGAGACCGAGGACTCACCTGGGCTAGAAACCCTGCAGCGTAGCCATTTGGATCATCGTGGCCTCGCTTCTTGAGAAACTCTTTTGCCAAAGCCTCACGGGTGGTCACCCGGTCTTCATGGTTCTGACTGAGGTACTTCTCGACGACCTGGTCGTCGATATACTGAAGCTCCTCCTCAGTGAGAGCGAGAGGATTTTTCGTTCGGGCCATGGACGGTAAGTTTCGAAATCTGGCAAAGGGAGAAAGGCGGACGATTGGGCAGATTTGGGATGGTTAGGGCCGATATCGCACTGTTTCACCTGCACTATTTACGGGGAGATAGGGGAATGTGTGTCCCTCTTCGTGCCGATGTAGCCGAGTGAGGAGTCACCCTTGCTCTGCACCCGAGTCTCATGACGCTCCTCCGAAAATTTCTCCGGGTTAGCAGTTCACAATAGGCCGATGAGGAGCGGACAGGCCGCTGGACTATCGCGGAGATGGCACACGGTTTATGTTCCGGTCACATCCCATAGTGCAATGGCATAGAGGTATAATAACATAGCAGCATACGGCTTATACATATTGTGCATATTGGAAGTGTTCAGTAAAGTGTCCGGGAATACCGATAGGCGGCTCCAATGTTTTGAAGCCCTCGACGACTAGCCGAGTTTAAGCGACGGAGAGAGCCGACAAACAGCTTTGATCAGCATACCCGGCGCCTTGAAAGATGCCACGTCGTCTGTTCCACCATGTCATTCGAGGAGCTCCTTTTCTTTCAGCACCATGTTGGGGAACGTCTAGTCGCTTTATTCAACAGCAAGCTCTATACGGCGAAAACGGCCCCGGACATACCAACTGCCCGGAAGGTGATCCCGTATGATCCATCGGCTCTTTGGACCGAAGAATTGGAGCGGGATTTGGACCATGCCGCAGATGTTCTAGTGGCTGCGTGGTGTTATCCAAGTGAGTTGCAGACTCATCTAGCCTACACGTGTACAAACACATTCCATCAATCGGATGCAGTAGTCATGGCTTGGGATGCCGAAGAGCTGAGGGCCTCACTTGGCCAACGCACAGCCGGGTTCGACTTAGATGTCGAGAACCGGCTTTTGAACATGTTTCCCCCATTCTGTGATCCCTCGCGCGTCATTGCCAACGACATGCCTCTCCTTCAAGCCCCGGCTGTGGTGGTCGACAATGTCGGCAGGATTCTCATGTGGCATCTTCCGGGTGTATTCACACCGGACAGGCAGGTGCGTACCCCATCATTCACTCCCGCTGTTCCTGCGTCCAATCCATATCGGTCAATCAGAACCGCATCCTTCAGGCTACCCGGCATATCGAGCCCTATCTCAAGACTAGGTCACCCTGTGCCCAGCCGACGACCAGATGGCGCGATTCTCAAGCGTTTTTCCAACCTGGCGAGCAGTGGAGATCCGGAGCCTGGCTTGTGACACCTGCCGGGTATCAGGTGGGCAAGAAGGTAAGACTCTTGAATCGTGGCTACACCAATTGTGGCACTTACCAAAAATTTGTTGTAGAGTGCAAAATTTGACCCGGCGCCGAGTGCCACCTGGCGTTTGCCTGGAACCCTCGAGTGGGCTGAAGACATGAAGGAGTCCGGTGCTCTAATCAGCGCGCTGCTCCGAGTAGCGCATCCTGAGCAGTTTGAAGCCGGGTACGAGACTCTCTTCCGTGCTGGGGAACGCTTTACCCGCGTCGGCGAGGCGATACAGCGCTGGCCATTGGTTTACCATGGCCTCCATATTCTGAGCAACCGGCAAACACCCTTCCATCGTGATACATCAGCTGAACCAACCTGGTTCGACATGCTCATTACCCTGGGGAGCTACGACCGGGCCCAACTCGCTGCCCGCAACCTTGGCATGCAAATGTCTTACAGACCTGGTACCGCAGTGATGTTATCGAGTTTCCTTGTCCATCATGGTGTTGCTGAAGTTCCACCTGACCGGCTTTGTTATGCGTTTTTCATGTCACGCGCGCTGTATACCAATATGGCTCACGATGAGACCGGACAGAATACTACCCGAAAGGAGACACCTTGGATGACTACAGATACTTACGAGAGACCCGACTGTAATTAACATTGACTATCGTCTGCTCCCGTCTCTGAATACACGGCTTCTTCTACTGCCATGTCACTCCCAAAGCCCAAGAAAGTGGAGCCTTTCCGTCGCCAGGAAATCATCACGAAGAAAACTCGTCGTGGTACCAAACTCATAACCCGAGCGAAGAAAGGACAATCCGAAGGAACACCCGGTCTCCATCTGTCACAGCCGATAGCGACTCTAAGTATCCCTGGGACTCCTAGTGGGAGGTTTGCCTCCCCATCGACTACCTTCACATTCCAACTGGAACCAGAGAGCTCCAAGAAGAATGTAAGTTGCGTCGTTTCAACTATGACTAGCCTGGAGCGCTCACATCGTGATATCTCTGCCAGACCCCGAACAGCTATCAGAGGTCATGGCTTGCAGATTCCAGGGACAGATACCTACAGGTACTCTATGAGCAGGAGAACGGTCGATTGACTTGTACATGTGGGGTAGCTGCCTCATGGAGATGTATCGACTGTCTGGGAACTCCCAGCTTTTGTGTCTCCTGCTGTCTGACGGCACATGCCCAGGATCCATTTCACCGTGTCGAGTCTTGGACAGGCACCCACTATAAGCCGGCATCCCTGCGTCATGTCGGCCTAACCGTGCACCTCGGGCATGCTGGACAGCCTTGTCCATGTCACGAAAGTCAGGACACGTTCGTGGCTGCTTCCCCCTCTTCCCGAAATCGAACTCCTATCACCAATCCACATCTGCTCTCTCCAGTCTACGAGGCCGACGAAGCCTCGGTGGAATCTGCTACGACAACGGGTAACTCATCACTCTCAGGCCGAAACACATCACCCGTTGCTGCTCGACCGGCCAGACCCGATAACCGACCCGCCTCTGAAGCTCTCAGAGACGAAGGTTCAACCACCGGACAGTCTGAACTCCGTATGAGACTTGCGGCCGGAGCCCTCGACCAAGAATCTCTGCAGCGGTCTAGTCGCTCTTCGCTCAAACCCCTTGAGATCCCATCTAGACCGATACGCCCATTGCCGCTGCTTAGGCTCCAGCCATCGTCCATTATCCGCGGTCTGCATTCCGGGACTTTGGACTCCCCAGGGACGTCCCATACTTCTAGTCCTCTGCGAGCTACATCTCCACATTCAAACCCTCCATCCTCGCCCTATGCCCCCTCTCGAGCATCGGTGGACAGTGCCGAGTCATCACCTGTCGAGACACCAACTAAAGCAGGGAAGTTCTACAAGCGGATCTGGGAAGAGACGATGTTGACAACCTCTGACCCGACACTCAATAAACGCCCCCGTGTGCAGTCGCCATCCTCCGATGGATCGCTCCTGATGGCCGCAGCAGATGCGAGCGACGATGAATGGGAAGATGACGAGACCAACCAACCTGATGCGGAGGAACTTCAGGGCGAGGGTTACACGGTGGAAAAGGAGGATCGAGCGCACATGCCCGGGTCCCATTACCCGATGTTTCAAGAACGCGCATCTTCCTGGCCTCGTTCTTCAAAGCCGCTTCGGGGAGGGTCACGGATGATGGTCATAGTGGATACGTCCGGGGTTCACGAACTTCCAGTCCGGCCTTGCATTTGTCCATCGGCGAAGCCCTTCGATCTGCAACTGTTGGAGATGGGTCTCTATCCGGCGACCCAGTCAATGCCGAAGACGGCGTTCACTACCCGGTGCCTGGACGATGTACTCCTTACAAACAAGGAGTGTAGAACGGCAATAATGAACTACTACAATCGATTGAGGCGTCTCACCAACGATACTTTCCCCCATACTGTCCCCGTGAGTGCTGTTGTGACTAGTAGTCAAGCTTATACTCACGGTATAGTAGGATCGCTACCGGGATATGCTCAGAGTATCCCGACAGTGGCGGAATCTGAAGGGAAGGAAGTTTCATGGCATCGGGTATGATGACGCTCTGGAGCCGGGCCCTGGCGGTCTGGCCATAGCATGTCCTGCTTGTCCAAGGCCTGGGGTAAACATGCCTGAAGGGTGGGAGAACGAACGTCTCAAGTGAGTCCGGATCACAAACCTACGGTCTGCGGCTAATGGCAGCCCCAGGTGGAAACATCGCGCCTCCATGATCATGGACGGCAACTTCACAGCACAGCACCGCAAGATGAAGAATCCAGAAGATGATGTCCGGCTGGCAGATGGGCATGGTTTCATGGTCGAGGACGCCCCCTACAAGGAGCATCTGAAAACGGTGTTTCAACGTAGGCAGGTCCGTGTGGTTCTGCGTATCTACCCCTGTACCCGGCTGACAGTACCCGGGCTAGCAACTAACATGCCATGACCACCGGGCTGTACTCGCTGCCGCTGCAACCAAATCTGGTTTGGAGTCGACGGGAATCGGGGCGATCGCCTGCAGCCGCCACGGGTTTTTCTACCCACGCAGTGTCGTCAACTTCGACAGGGGCGAAGGGTAAAATACTATTGGGTCTAGTAACATGCACAATGTGGCTGACCGATGTCATAGGCAAAGGAACATGGACTATGGCTTTTATCAAGCTGTCTCGTTCATCTATGGCATCACGATGATTTTGCTATTCTACGACATCTGGTGTTTCTACTGTCGTCACCTGAAGGAAAGATTTGACAAGAGTCCTGGGCTGTGCTGGCCAGACGGGCTGGAAGTGGACGGAGGAATTGATCAATTTCACGTCCACGGCCATATCAAGGAATGCTATCCCCGCTACTCGCCAAATTTTATCCCGGGAGCCGGCGTACAAACCGCGGACATCATCGAGACGTTATGGGTCAAGACCAATCAAATTGCGGACAGTACGAGAGGCATGTCCAGTGCTCATCGACAGGAGAGCATCGACGACATTATGAACGATTCCAACTGGACGAAGTTAACCCGACACGGTAGGCCCATACAGACATATGCCATACCAATACTGACCATGCTATTACCGTCACCCTTGTAGCTGCGTATATTGTGAAGAAGTGGAGAGCCGCTTGTGCTGACTATGAGCCGGCTAGAGAGGCTCTGGAGTCGCTGACGCCTGAGTCCAACCCGGATGTCGTAGCCCGATGGCGCGCAATGGCCGAGCGCGCAGCGGCTGCGCGCAGGGACAAAATTGAATTTATGGATATCTACGACGTTCAATCCTCCAAAAGTAAGTAACTTGGGCACTTAAACCCGACCGATGTTTGACTTGTCACAATCTCCTAGTCCCAACCAAGGCAGAAATCGCAGTCGCATTGACGCAGGAAGAGAACAAGGCGCGTGGAGCTCAGCCAAGAGGCGCAGCGGCCTGGATACTATCCGGGCTAAAGATCGAGGAGCAACGGCAAGATCTTCCTATTTCTAAAGCAACCGATGTCACCGTTGACACAGTCTTTCTACAGCTTAGCAGTGGCAGCCAAAGCCCGAACCGTGAACGCCAACTCGTCAACAGCCGACAGGCTCACTTTGGAGCAAATGAGGAGCCGACTGTTGACCGACATTACCAAATTTCATCGCCAAGGCGCCAGGTTCTTGCCAGCCTCGGTGATCAGTGAGGCGGTCGCTCGCGCACCTGTGCAAGGTCCAATAGGGCCAGGATGGGAGAGACTTGACGACGACGACGACAGTCAAGAACCGAACCCACTCTCCCGTCCATCGTCACCCGATAATGGTGGGGAAAGCGCAGATCAGGAGCCCATAGCCGACGGGTCAAACGACGCTCCAGTCACTCCGGCTCTCCCCGAACGGCTCACCATATGCCTCCCTTCACATCTTGGTATTGATACTTGCACAACACACAAGCTGACCAAGCTGGTAGAGGCGGAAAGGAAGCTACAGATCGGCCAGATGAACGACGCCTTGCATCGGGTGCGGGTCTCGGTCGGCTACAAGTCGGTGCTCTATCGGACTTCAGTTCGAAAAGCTGGAACTCACCGTCAAAAGCTGCGGAGCTTTGACGATGTTCACTTAGTGCAAGCGGACGTACTGGCAAGTGCTCGGCTATACACAGCAGCTCGGGAATCGTACATGAAACTGTTCAAGCCGGATAAACCCTCGGACGACACAGAGCTCCGGGCGACGCTGGACAAGTATAAAGTTCTGGAGAAGACGCAGCTGAAGGCAAACACGGCTCTGATTGAGCACAGCGTCCGAGGAGTGAGTCGGGAGCACCTACCGTGGTTCTGGGCTCTGGGGATGGATGAGGGATCTCGCGACGATGGTTGGTCCGCGGAGTGTAAGTGGAGCCAGGTTCGCTCGACAGTAAGCCTGGTTGCTGATCTTTCCCAGTGGCTAGAGTCATATGGTTGCGGGCCCATGCACGACACATCCGCCTACAGGAAGAGGTCGTTCTGCTTCTTACAGAAATGGAGAAGACATGCGCAACATTCAAGCACGAGGAGACCAAATGGAGGAAGCGCAATGAATTGAACTACCCTGGGTGGGCGGCTAGACAGGCTGCGTTGTGGGGGGATCTTCGGCAGCATGCCGAAAGTGAGTTTACTGTAGTTAAGCAGCTACATCCACCTCCTATAGTAACTTTGTAGTTTCGCCGGCTTATAGGATGCAGCTATGTGATGGATCCACTGTCAAGTCACACACCTGACAGGTACGATCGGACCACTGAAGTGACCACATCATGGGCCGGATCCGAGCACCACAGTGCAAACGGCCATACCCGGATCGGACGGCTCTAATGGAATGTCAGGTCTTGGATCGGATAATGAATATGCAGATAATAGTGGGTACGATCGTATAACGGAGGTCTCTATAACATACTAGTGATCGGTGTAGCCCGGTGGCTACATGGCGAATCGGATCCGACAGCCGTAACGGCTATCACAATTATAAGATCCACGTACCATAGTAGATAGAATAGGCCGATGGTCGTAGTGTCAAGACGAGTGCATTGTGAGTCAATTGGAACAATGTTAATGGTTTTCTACAGATATACAATCACATTGTTCTGGAGCAGCTACAGAGACCAATGATGTTGTCAATCTACCCGGTGCTACATTATCTGGCGTGAGGATAAGGTCGGGTAGAAAATAGTAAGGTACGTACGATCCACGCCGGCTAGTTATCAGCTTCAGCCGGATCTCCAGCTTCGTCAATATCCGACAAGTGGATGGACATAGGCCTCGGCTGAAGGATGCCCTCAAATGGGACAACATCCTATAATGGAGTAATATGAGACTTACCACCATCGCATCTGGTGAGATCCACCAGGACGGCTTGGGAAAGTGGTCAGTGTCGGTCCACTTCCACCAGGCGGGTGTCAACTTCTCCGCGACAGTTGATACGTCGCCAATCTCCATTAGGAGGAAATCGCGGGAGTCCCGAATCTCGAGGCGGGAGATATCGGCTATGTTGACCCGAAGACGCATACCAAACCAGTCGGTATGTTCGAGAATATGTAGCATGGTTTGAGGGACCAAGCTAAAGCCTTTGGCTGTCGACACCTGGGCCAGGGTTGCACTAATGCCCATGGCGGGCATTATCATCCACTGCAAATGACTATTAGCGTGAGTCATAAAGGGCGGGTAACTGAAACTTACAAGCTCACGGCCAATACCGTGGGCAAACCGAGCGCTATCCAACGGAGTGGGCTCTGCCGGGTAGTGCATGACCGCCTCCTGGATTCTCCAGCAGTAGAGCTCCGCCTCATTTTCTGCAGCTGTCTTGATTAAATCCTTGTGGGTGGGGGTTGTCGCGGCTCTGAGGTCAGACGTCGGACTGCCAGGTGGCATGGGGGCAAATGAGTCTGACATGGTGGTGGCAGAAGTGTGAATGACCCATTTCCGCAGGTACTGATATATACAATCAGGCTGATTGTTCTTTGGGTTACTTCAATTGTTGACTATGTGACCGAAAACAATGATTGACAATTGTTCACAAGGGTGATGTGCAATTTTCTATTGTTTGAAGACGCCCAGAGCACAAGCGCCAAAGCATTTTTGCCGCGACGTACTGCGATCGGTCGACTCAGATGGTCACCATTGTCCGCCGGATCTGTACATGACACTGATGAGATAGTGGTACGAATGCAAACAGGCACATGCAAATATTTATACCCGGTTCCGGATATCCGGATGCAAATATTTGGGACCTAATCTGGGCACTTGGCTTGAAACTCTACGGAACAGGTATGGCTAGCACCAACCACGGCGTCTGGCAAGCTCACCTCCTGGTCGGGCGACAGCGCTGAGTACAGTGAGCAATGCGTGGGCTGAGAGCCGCGCTGAGCATGGAGAGCCGTGCGCGGGTGTGCGCGTGCGCGGGTGCCCGGGTGCCCGGGTGCGCGAGGTGAGAGCCGCGCTGAGTATGGTGAGTGGTGCCCGGGTGCGCGGGTGCCCGGGTGCGCGAGGTGAGAGCCGCGCTGAGTACGGTGAGTGGTGCGCGGGTGCCGGGTGCGCAGGTGCGCAGGTGCGCAGGTGCGCAGGTGCGCAGGTGCCCGGGTGCGCAGGTGCCCGGGTGCCCGGGTGCCCGGGTGCGCGAGGTGAGAGCCGCGCTGAGTACGGTGAGTGGTGCGCGGGTGCCGGGTGCGCAGGTGCGCAGGTGCGCAGGTGCCCGGGTGCCCGGGTGCGCGGGTGCGCGAGGTGAGAGCCGCGCTGAGTACGGTGAGTGGTGCGTGGGCTGAGAGCCGCGCTGAGCATGGCGAGCCGGGTGCGGGTGCGCGGGTACGCGGGTGCGCGGGTGTGCGGGTGCACGGGTGCGCGGGTGAGAGCCGCGCTGAGTATGGTGAGTGGTGCGCGGGTGCCGGGTGCGCAGGTGCGCAGGTGCGCAGGTGCCCGGGTGCCCGGGTGCCCGGGTGCGCGAGGTGAGAGCCGCGCTGAGTACGGTGAGTGGTGCGCGGGTGCCGGGTGCGCAGGTGCGCAGGTGCGCAGGTGCCCGGGTGCCCGGGTGCCCGGGTGCCCGGGTGCGCGAGGTGAGAGCCGCGCTGAGTACGGTGAGTGGTGCGTGGGCTGAGAGCCGCGCTGAGCATGGCGAGCCGGGTGCGGGTGCGCGGGTGCGCGGGTGAGAGCCGCGCTGAGTACGGTGAGTGGTGCGTGGGCTGAGAGCCGCGCTGAGCATGGCGAGCCGGGTGCGGGTGCGCGGGTGCGCGGGGTAGAGCAAGCGCCAGGGGGTGGGGGTGGGAGTAGAGCAAGCGCCAGGGATGCTGCGCAGAGGGAGCGCGGGGCGGGGGCAGAGCAAGCGCTGGGGATGCTGGGCAGAGGGAGCGCGGGGCGGGCTGGGGCGGGAGTAGAGCAAGCGCCAGGCGGGCGGGGCGAGCAAGCGCCGAGTGGACCGGACAGAAGCAAGCGCCAGATGGGTAGGCTGATGGTGAGTGGGCATACTAGTAGTCCGATCGGACATGAATACCAGTAACCCACTAGTAGGTACCCAAAGGCCCAGTCGTATCGAACAACTGATGTAAGGTATATCCCCCACATCCGATCGGACGGTCCTAGTAGTCTATATACTTTAGTTCGATCCGGTCAGATTGGCCAACTAAAGAGGGGCTATGTCAATCATATTGGGTAACTAGAGTAGTATATATTTACTGAGTTATGTGGATTCTTGGGTAGCGCAGATAGCGGCTTCTGCAGTAGCTCCTCGTACGCTAACTGCATCCGCTGGGTCTTCCCAGCTTGCAAGTACTTGCGAGCAGCAGCAACAATATGGGGACGGAGGGAGGGTTGTAGGGTGGCGAGTTGAACGGCGATTGTTGGAAAGAACAGCTCTGTAGAGTCTAGCTTCTGAGCCCCTCGGGTGAAGAAGAAAGATGCCCCGAGCACATTCGATTCTTCCAGACGGCGACAGAGTTCTGTGGCGATAGTAGAACGCATAGAGGTCCTCGAAGAGCTCCTTGCGTGTGTCCTTCAGGTAGTGACTCTTCATCTCGTTAATAGCCGCACGAAAACTTGCATCGAGCCCTGGCGAGAGCAGCTCAAGTACTCGGGCGTCGGCTTGATTCGTCCGCCATTAGTTAACTGCACGTTTCGCAAGATTCATCATAACGCATACCTTCAGCCTATATGGTCTCATCAGTGGGATTAAAACAAGGGCGTAAAGGGGCGAGGTGGCGTAGCGGTATACCACTCTCAACTCGATCAAGACCCAGTGTCCAGATGTGCAGAAGCACTGGGTTCGAGCCCGCCCCGGGACTTAGCCGTCCCATTATTACCGCGGGGGGTTTTAGTGGGTATGGCCGGTCGGATCACGCCGGACGAGTCCCACACTACTTCCAGAGCACGGCTGCACCCGAAGGCTCTGGAAGTGTGCGTAAACGCATTTCCTCCCTTTGGATGGTGCTCGAACCAGCGGGGTTTAAAACCCCTGCAAACAGCTTAGTCGGGTAATGTCCCTGGCCTAAGCTGTCAGCGTGCCGGATTACATTCGTAATCAGAACAGCATGATGAGCTTTCGAGACGACGGTAGTTCAACGGCGAATACGCTCCTCCAAAAAAAAAAAAAAAAAAAGGGCGTAATCGAGATAGTTCACGTACGAGCAGCTCGTTTAATATCTGATCTACCAACGTTTCCACCGCAATCATAGCCTCGAACTGTAGAGACGATCAATTACATATTACAGCTCTACAGCATTTCTTACCTGAAAACGATTGCACGCTTCGCACATCCGGACTTTCATCTCCTTCAATAGCTTGTCGTCCGCCTCACTGAAGAACCATCTCGAGAACCATGTACTATGACCGAGTCTGTTGGCCTGGTCGCAAACCTTCATCAGATCCCTGCTGCAGAGTTGTAGTCAACGCGAAGTGTATCCAGTACAGGTATACTCACCTCTTCAGAACTTCGACTCGACTCATGAGCGGTTCGGCACGTAGGAGGCCCTGCGTAAGCCTGTTTCGTTCTAGAGATTCTTGACTGTACTGTTGAAGCCTAGTATCCACAGATCCTTTCACGTTGTCAAGATGGGTGTAGAGCCTGGAGAGTTCTTTGTTGAAAGTAACCCGGCGCTTGTAGAGCGCTTAGGGCGGTACTGTACAGCTCGGCCATGGCCGAAACCTTATTCCGCGTAGTATCTACTGTACATTGTAGATACATCAAAATCTCCAGTCCTGTTGCATCCTTCCGCTTCGCTCGTCGTCGCTCTGCTCGTGTTCTTGCCTATTCCTAATAGGTTATGAGCCCTGCTGCTTAAACTGCTCGTTCTCACTTGTCATCGTCGTCAACTCGTTCGTAACCGCTCGCAAACGGTCGGTAGCCTCCCGAGCAACTTCAGTCCGACACACGTCTTCGACTCCGAGCCCACTGTCCTTACCCCCTCATCTCCCCCGCCGTCTCCCCCATCACCATGGACGAAAGACCCAGTCAACACCGCATCACGCAGCTCATCGAGGGCAACTACGAGGTGTGGCGCGTTCAGATGAGTTCTATCCTCGTTGCATTGGATCTCTTGGATGTTGTCCGCCCATCCTCCGAGGTCCCGACCGAGGAGATGATCCCCAAGGGTCCGAAGGGAGTGCGGGAGCAGCAGAAGAAGCGGGAGCTGGCTAGGTCGAAGATCATCCTTGCCATCGATCCCTCCCAGGTGCCTTTCGTGTTGGGCATGGAAAACCCTCGCGAGATGTGGGAAGCGCTCGAGCAGGTGCATCGTTCTTCGTCAGTCAATTCTGCTCTCTCTCTCCGTCGCTCCTTCCTTCGCATGGTCAAGAACGAGGACGAGTCCGCCATCGGCTGGATCGGTCGTGTTCGTGCACGAGCTCTCGAGCTCTCTCACACCCCTTGTCCCGCCACGACCATCGACATCATCCTCGTCATCACCGAAGGCCTTTCCCCCGATTATGCCCCCGTCCTCACGCAGCTCGAGTCCCTTCCGTTCGACTCGCTCACCATCTCTGCTGTCACCACTCGCATCACTGGCTTCGAAGCTCAACTTCGTCGTGCCCAGGCCAGTGCTTCGGACTTCTCCAGCGCTCATGCGCTCGTCGCTCGTGGCGAAGTCACCTGCCACCTCTGCGGAGGTGTTGGCCACTACATTCGTGAGTGCCCGACTCCCAAGTCGTTTGCTAAGCCGAAGAAGACTCGAGGCAGGGAGGAGGAAGGTGGTGATGGGGAGGGGCGTCTCTCATCGCACGTTGCGCGTTTTGGGATAGATGATTCGGACACTGAGGTTCTCCGCTTGTACTAATGGCTCTTGCTCACAAGCGCAGGCTTAAGGGGCGTGTTGAAAGTAACCCGGCGCTTGTAGAGCGCTTAGGGCGGTACTGTACAGCTCGGCCATGGCCGAAACCTTATTCCGCGTAGTATCTACTGTACATTGTAGATACATCAAAATCTCCAGTCCTGTTGCATCCTTCCGCTTCGCTCGTCGTCGCTCTGCTCGTGTTCTTGCCTATTCCTAATATTCTTCACGTAGCTCTCGCAATGCCTTCCCATTGGCTCTTGACGTCTAGACTCGAGTAGCATGCGTTCGTGTTATACATGGCATATTCTACGGCCATGAAAGCTATTACGCACCTGTGCTTTCTCGAGGATGTCATGCAACAGTCCGAATATCATGTTCAAGCCTGGCACCGGGATTGAGTCCGCGGCTTTCTGAGCACCACTCAAGGCCTCGAGAGTGACCACCAGGACTCCATCCGTCGTTTCTCCATCGCCTAAGTGTCTCAAGCCTCTGCGCAGGTGGTCCAAGCCGTCACGAATGCGGTACATGCGAGGAAGAACAGTCTAGAGTTCTTCTTGGAGACGAAGGCCCGGACAGATAGTGCGGGTCGGAATGGAGGCGCGAAAAGAGCAGCGACTCGGTATCTAACGCCGGGGGGACAGGCCTTTGAGAGTTGAGCGCATGGCAGTGCCTTATTGTCACCACGAGGCAGTACTCACGAGTAGACGACTTCCTAGACCTCGGGCGGTATTTATCTTTGACAGCGAAGGATGCGGAGGCGCTCACTTACGGCTTGTACAACGATCCTAAGCCTGCGCGGAGTATACAAAAAAACCAACTGGTTCGAATTGAGGATGATGTATGAGACGAATGTCTCGTTGGTGAATTTCACCTCGACAACCACAATCGGCGGCGAGACCTTAGGTCTCGTGGATTTCCCATACGCGGCTAGTGAGGCGGCTGTGCGCAAGTCACATATGCGATGACAACACTGGGATTCTGGTTTTGAGGGCGTACCAAGGCGGTACGGAGCGAAACTTAATCCTGGGTCAGTCACCTTCTAGTTATAGAATACAACGCCGTCCGTATGATCCATAGATTTGAGACTTACCGAACAAATTGAAGAACATGATAGTCCTCGCAAGCAATAGGGTTGACTGAGTTCTTCGTACGTGACAAACGGGGGGGGCCTACATCGCCTGTTAAGGTAGATTGTCTTACGTCGCTGTCGAACCTGAGCAGGAAAGGTTTGAAGCGAGAAGCGCGAGTCCAAATGCGTTCCAAACAGCGCATATGTCTCCCTGGGTGACTAGTATAGTCGCTTATTGCAGTTGGGATTGTCGGTGGAATGCTCCAACGCAGGCTCTAAACAGGTCGTGGGCGATTGAAGTGGCAAGTCACCAAGTAGTAGCACACAGACTATATATGAACGCACCTCCACGTTGCTGGACTACTGCTTGGATATCTGCTTTTCGTTTCTCCTCCTGGACGGTGCCGAAGATGATATCCATATCTTCTAAGCTGTGCCCCTTCGTCTCTGGGATAAGACTTTGGAAGACTCAGCAACGCGAATCAAAGGTCGGGAGGCTGATAATGTTTGGTCACGCACAGGGAGAAAACGGTCAAGGCATCGAGGTCAAATGTCCCGAACATGAAGAACAACTTGTAGCCTAGCGCAGACTGCAAGGTCGAGGTGATCTTCGAGACAACGAAGTCTTCCATGAAGATACACGCCGCAGAGATACGTGGTGAAAATCCGCGTGTATGAATGTGCGCGACGTACTCACTGAACAACCCCTGCGACGCGCTTCCCACCGCCAAGTCATAGTGCCGGGTCCTCGTCGGGAAGATGTCCGATACGTACACCCATCTGTGCGGTCAACGAGACGTGCATCCACAAGGAGTCAATGTGACATCAATCACGAGAGCCGCGTACACTCACGGAAGCGGCCCTCATCCCATAGAATAGAAGCACACATAGATATACAACATCGCCGCCATCGCCTTGCTCGCGGGGGGAGGGTCCGAGTCCGGGCCATCCATAGGCGGGGGAAAGGTCTTCAGGAGGGCGCCAACGATGAAGAATAGGACACCCATGCCCATTGCAGAGATGAAGAGCATGCGTGTGCGCCCGAGCCGGTCGACGAGGAAGAAAACGAACACAGTCGTGGCGAGCTGTTTCATGATGCCATATATCCCAGACGCAAGGAGAGAGCTCGTCGCTCCAGTATATCCAATCTGTGGATGCATCATCAGTCCGACTGACGCGTACACGACTGTGAGGAAGTGGGCGTGAAATAAATGAGTGCTCACCGACGTGAAGATCTGCGGGGCGTAGTAATCTGCCCCGACCATTCCTGAAGCACAAAGATCACGACAGCAATGACGAAGCGCACGAAGTTCCCTTGTCCAAGGAATGCCTCTCTCGGTCCCAGGCCTGCACGTGTTTCACGCTCCTCAGAGATCGCAGCCTCAATCTCTGCCATTTCTGTACGGACACGTTCGTCATCGGCTTTCAGACCGCGGAAGTAGGCTAGATTGCTCTGTGCGTCCTCGACGCGCTCCTGTGACGCGAGCCAGCGAGGAGACTCCTTCACAGTGAACAGCCCGAGTGCCATCGCGGCAGCAGGAACGAGCTGGAAGCCGAACGGAATCCGCCAGACGGCGGGACCTGTCAGGTGCGAGCTGACTCCTACTGTATCCGCAATACACATAGTCAGCCGGGGAAAGAAGGTATATGAGAGACATTGCACGCACAGTTGAGAAAATACGAGAGCGTCGTCCCACCGCAATCATGATCTGCATCATGCCCGTCAACCGTCCGCGGACATCCTTAGGGGCACATTCGGACACGAACGTCGGCGCGAGGGCAGAGATCGCCCCGACACCCAGCCCGGCAACGACGCGCCCTGCATAGATGTACCCCAGCCCACGTGAGCCATCCGCAATAGTCTGCAGGATCTATGTATAACGCGCGATGCAGTGAGTGACGATGAACGGTCGACGTGGGGACAGAAGAGCACTTACGGCACCAACGGAGAACACGAGACTCCAGAGCAGCAGCGACCGCTTCCGCCCGAGGGCAGCTTTGGAAAGACACCTGTCAGCAATCCTTCGCGTGTGAGCGTTCCCATTCAGCATGAACGCGCGCGGTATCGATCCGTACAGTACGATACCTCTCCGGTTACGAAGAGAGCGCGAGAAATACGTCGTATGTGCAGATGACCTCGGGAGAAGGCATCATATACATACTGGACCGGGTCCAGAGCCCGAACAGCCATTGACAGACTTCGTGCATCACGTATCGCAGCTGGGACCCACCTGAGAGCGGTGCGCTGGCGAGTGCCCCAAAGAATGCCCCAGCTTGGAGAACAGAGACGACGTTCGAGTTTATGTCGTTGGTTTTGCTGGTATTTGTGTTTGCTTCCCCGTCTGTGATTCCGGCAAACTGGCGCATAAAAGTACGGCTGGGAGACAACTCCACCACCGACTCCCATGGGTCTGCGTTTGATATCGTTCCTCAATGATCAGAGTCGACGACTCACGTGTCATATCCAAAGAGAACAACCCCCCAGTAGACAACGAAGGCGAGCCCTGCGGATGAGAAAGGTCAGCAAGATTTCGAGCCAGAATTAAGATTACCGTGACGCAGCGTACAGTATACCCTGATGTTGCTCATTGGTCTTTTCTCTGATGGTGAAGGCTGGGAGGAACTAGAGGTGAGATACAGTATGTCGTGAATGCGAACTCGTAATATAAATACTTACGAACGGCCCTACGGCGCGAAAAGGCTCCAGGGTTGACGCGGAGCGGTCACAGTTAGTCAACTGTCAATGAAAATTATCTGTATGGTACGCCTGCCATGATTACTTACTGATGGTGTGCATATGGGACCCTGTATACTGGATGTCTGTCGGTCTGTGGGCAAGATTCACGACCACTGTGTGGCTGCACTTGTGTCTGATATGGGAACAACCGTCCAGTGTGTTATAACGCCAGGTATCAAGTGATCCATCCGGAATACTTGCGTCGACAACTGGTAACGAGGTCTAGAGATCTCGACTCGCGGACGTGGTGGTGGTCGGAGCAAGAGGAGCGTTCGACTTTCATTGGCGCTTACGCTGCCAAAATTGGGGGGACGTCCATCCGGCCCTTGTCCGGCCCGCGGCCCGTACCAGCGGGACTTCAAAAGTGCGAAAAGTGCGAGAGCGAGGCGAGCGAGTAGAATAGTGTTGCTAAGCAGCAGCACCTATCAGTCAGAGGTATCAAAAGAACCACTCGAAGGATTACCAAAATTGAGACCACGGACTGTAATATGTATGGAGCACACGAATTTATCGGAACTCGAGATCGTCAACACTCAGGCTCGTACTAGATGAGGACGCAAAGACACAGAAGTTAGGCATGAAATCATAGCCATTAATTAGTGTACATGTGCAACTGTCTGGACGTACACAGCACGGCACTCGTGACTTACGAATACATGAAAGTCATTAACAACAGCGGAAAGGAGACCTGGCGAATGGCAGGAGGCGACAGTTACACTTTCTGATCCGAAGACCTGTCAGAGCCTGCGGGCTGCCCGTCGTGTTCGAGCTCTGTACAACGCGTCGGGTTAGCATTCGCCCCACAAACTGAGGGAGTAGCATATGCAGGACAGCATGTGAACACTCAGTACTCACCCCGCTCCCGAGCCTCGATGTCGGCTCTCCGTTTCTCTGCCTGCACGGACCCGAAGATAACGTCCATCTCCTCCAAACTGCGCCCCTTCGTCTCGGGGATGAGCCTGCACAAGGAAAATGATGAGCTTGGGCCCAATGAGCGAGCGCGTGGAGAGTCGGCTTACAGCGAGAACACGGCCATTCCACCGATGTTGATCGTCGCGAACATGAGGAACAGCTTGTAGCCGAGGTCGGACTCGAGTGTGGGCGTCACTTTCGCGACGACGAAGTCTGCATGCCAGATGAACGGGTGAGCAAAGGGTCGCATACGCGCTCACACGCGCCGCCATTGAGTTTACGGATGGGGAAACGCAGGGATGACGTGAACATCGTATTCGATGGAAGTCGTATATGATATTCCCGGGCGAGCGTGCAGTGCAGCCTATATAACAGAGAAAGGAGGGACAAGGACTCACTGAACAGCCACTGAGAAGCACTCGCCGTAGCGAGCCCGTAGTGCCGCGTCCTTGTCGGGAATATGTCGGACACGTACACCCATCTGTGTGTCGCGGCAAGAGGATCAGCGTCGGCCGTTCACATCGCCGACGTAAGCGCGTCAGCGAAATCGCATCACTCACGGAAGCGGGCCCCATCCCATCGAGTAGAAGCAGACGTAGATGTAGAGCATTGCGGCCATGGCCTTACTCGCCGGCGGGGGAGTGACCACGTCCTTAGGCGGGGGGAAGGTCTTGAGCAGGGCGCCGATGATGAAGAAGAGAATGCCCATGCCCATGGCCGAGATGAAGAGCGAGAACTTGCGTCCGAGCGAGTCGACGAGGAAGAACACGAAGATGGCCGTCGCCACTACTTTCACGATTCCGTAGATGCCAGACGCGAGCAGTGAGTTCGCGGTGCCCGTGTAACCGATCTGACCGGCCAGGTGAGCGTCAAGACATAGATACATGCGAAGCTGGAGGGAGAGACGTACGGATGTGAATATCTGAGGCGCGTAGTACCCGACTGAATTCTGCCCACTCCACTGCTGCAGGAGGAAGATCACGACGGCGATGACGAACCGAATGAAGTTGCCCTTGCCCAGGAACGCCTCCTTCGCGCCCAGCCCCTTGCGCGCCTCGCGCTCTTCCTCGAGTGCGGCCTCGATCTCCGCGAATTCAGCACGAACGCTGTGGTCGTCCGGGCTCAGGCGGCGGAGGTACGCGAGGTTGTTCAACGCCTCGTCGACGCGGCCCTTCGACGCGAGCCACCTGGGAGACTCCTTGACGGTGAGGAGGCCGAACGCCATCATGCCAGCGGGAACGAGCTGGAAGCCGAAGGGGATGCGCCAGACTGCAAAGCCCTGCTTGATGTGCAAGCTGATGCCGACTGTAACGGGTTGCGAGCATGCGTGCGCGTACGGACACGACATGACGCGTAGCATTAGTGCTCGGTTCTACCGACATGCGGACGTCGGATGAGTGACGGAAGACACGCACGATTGATGAAGTACGAGAGCATGACGCCGACGGCGACCATGATCTGGAACAGCCCGGTAATCCGACCACGGACCTCCTTGGGGGAGCACTCCGACACAAACGCGGGCGCGACGGCGGATATCGCGCCGATTCCCAGCCCTGCGATAACACGCCCGGCGTAGATGTACCCCAGACCGCGCGAGCCCCCCGCAACGGTTTGCAGAATCTGGCAGACGTCAAACAAGGTCCAATACGTCAAACGTAAGGTC
The DNA here is from genome assembly GCA_033807695.1 of Daedaleopsis sinensis. NCBI lineage: Eukaryota > Fungi > Basidiomycota > Agaricomycetes > Polyporales > Polyporaceae > Daedaleopsis > Daedaleopsis sinensis. The sequence goes on along the minus strand of CM066304.1, from coordinate 4,288,166 downwards.
GGGCGTTCACGCTCAGGCACTAATGTGGGGACGACTTACGGCACCGACCGAGAACACGATAGTCCAGATGAGTAGGGACCATCTTCTCCCGATCGCGGCTGTAAATTGATCAGTTATTCCATCGCATGCGCAGTCTCTTGTTCGGCGACGGTGTGCGTGCGGTGGGAGCAGAGCTTTAACCTCCTGGAAGCGGCCACCTGACCATGCTGGGCGGCGGGATCAAGGGATGGTGGGTGTGCCGCTCGGCGCACAGGGCATGGAACGCGCCGCAGCGAAATGCAAACAGGAGACCAGTACACACCTGACAGTGGCGCGCTGATGAGCGCACCAAAGAAGGCGCCAGCCTGGAGAACGGAGACGACGTTCGAGCTGATGTCGTTGGCTTTTTTCTGGTTGACGTTCTTCCCGTCCGGGTCTGAAATGCCGAAATGGATCTTGAAGTAATCCTGCGCAACGACTCCGCCGCCAACTCCTCTACTCGGTCTCAACATCGGGGTGTGAAGATGAGCAACAAGGGACACTCACGTATCGTATCCGAACAAAACAATTCCCCAGTATACGACGAAGGCGAGCCCTGGTGGTGGCGAAACATAGCAGTGACGTTGCGACAACGGGAAACACTGAGCACGCACAGTACACCCGAATGTTTTGGAATCGGGTCCCTCCGCCCTCACTATTCCCTGCATGATGCCACATCCAAGTGAGCACAACGACGTCGAGACGGACGAGCCAGGATGTACGCACAGTGCGACCGGTCAACCTCAGAAACACCGTCCTTGGCCATCTTCACGTTGTGAGCTGCAGCGATGTTGCGCAGAGCGACGGGGATCAAGCCTGAGAAGCGGAAGGAGGGCACGCCGACGGTAGAGTTCATGCCCTCCGCTATATGTACGCCATATGACGGACACGCGCGCGTCCGGCGACTAATTCAAGCTTGCGGAGAAACCACTAGTCAGGACCACATCAGCGCATGCCCACGGAGAGGATCTGCTCACCCTACCCGAAGCGCGCCCGTGGGAGAAGGTCCGGCCCGCGTCATGGAGAGAAGCCTAGCGGCAGTGCGGCGAGGGCAAGTGACCCTGCTCGCATGCGGGGTCGTTTGCTCCGCGAACGCTGACTTCAGTGCATCGGGGAGACGAGTCCGACATGCCTCTTCTCACTCAGGCCGACGCCGGCATGTGCCACTGCCACCTACTGCCACTCTCCATAACTGCTTACCCTCCTGGTGAGACCGGTGGGACCAGGTAGCCGGTTGACAGATATGCGCTCGCTATAATCTATTAGAGAGCTATGTACCCCACGGGGGGCAGGATGGTTTGATGGTCGCGCACTGATGGCATGCAGGTGCTAACGAGCGGCTGCAGTTACCGTATTAGCGGCCACTTCCGATTAGCGTAGACGATGTCATCATCTGACATGCAGACCCGACTCACCTGCAATATCCAGAACGATGTACTCCAGCTCATTCGGGGAGCGGATAGGAAGATGGCTACATTAGATATAAGTATACGCAGGAGTGCGACAACATAGATGCTACAAAGATGGTTCGTACATTCGTCCAAGTCATAAAATATCCAGCACGTCCAACGTTCCACGTCAGTCTGGGTCCACGCTCACCCCACCTCACCTCCGCAATCTGAACCAGTCCGGGATCGTCCGCCAAAGCCGTTCGCGCTCCTTCGCCGCCCACGCCTCCAGCGCATGCGCACACGCCGCACAGTCCGAGAACTCCGCGCTCTTCAGCTGGCCCAGCTCCTCCGCGACGTACAGCGGGTCCGCACAGCCTCGCTCGCGGTCGAACAAATAGTGTTGCGTCGCAAGCTCGATGAGCTCGCCCAGCTCCTGCTTGCACGCTGCCGGCGTTGTGCACACGAGACGGCTGCCGGGAGGGCTCCTCCGCCCGGTGCGGAGGGCTGCCGCGCCCAGAGCGAGAGATTGCGGGCCGGAGCGGGAGCGACGGTGCGAGCGGTCGACCGACGCATGCTCCATGTTCTGGATGAGAGCAGTCACGGCGTGCTGCGCGGCCTCCTTCCCGAGTGCAAGGCGTTGCATGTCGCTGGGGGAAAGCGTGTGCGAGAGCGCGTATGGGGACGACGAGGGAGGCGGGGGCTCGAGCGGATCGCCTGGGGACGGCTCGAAGATTTGTGCGAAGCTGTATCGCGACAGTTCGTAGAAAGCGGCAGGGAGGAGCTCGTCTGCATCTATCTCGCGTGCGAGGTTGATCACCGCCTACGAGTGCCTGTTAGCAAAGCACACTCTCGAATATGGCGTCACTAACGATCGGATTGGCGTAGCGAAATCCTCTCGGATTGCCTGTCTCCACCTCATACGTGCGGGCTAGGTCTTCGCGAGCGTCCCATGCCTTCAAAGTCGATGGCCAAGGTATGCAAATATGTGCGTAAGCCTTTGCGCGTATCTTCTCTTCCATGACATACTTGTTCGATAGTCTGACAACGCCGGAGACCGCTGCGAAGTCGTCACGATCGTTGTTGCCAAAGTACCTAGAATAATGCCGAAATGTTAGCGTCAGTTTCCTTTCCCGTCCGCGTACTGATTACATTGTTGAAGCTCGATGTGAGCAGTGAAGGTATCACGAGTCGAATGATTCGCGGAACCGTGACAAAGCCGTGCGGCTCCCGCCAGTCTGCTTGTTCTCCCGCGTTTCATCAGCTAAGGCAGAGACATGCCTTGCTAGCGGAACTTCATGATACGCCGAAGTGATGGGTACTAAAGGCGACCGTAGAGGTGTCGAAATATCGAATGGGCCGCCCCAGGAAGAGTCAGATGACCTTGCGTGCTCACTGGATCCGAGCCACGACATAGCACAAAGCCCGATACTCCGATGTCGTACACCTTGTCAACATCGGATGTGCTGACCTCTGAACTTTGCGTTTCCGCGTGTAGGTCCATTCGCGCCCCACACTGAGTCTGGATCGCGCCGCCTACGCCATCGATGGTGGAGGAGGAGACACGACCTCACCCACCCACACTACCGCGCGACGAAAAGGTAGGTAGAGATTGAAACAGGCAGACACGTACGCTCCGTCGTATATGACCTTCATCAGATTCGCAACGTCCTCCGCATTGTCGTGTAGATCGAGCACCGGGCATCCATTGTACGACGCCTCTTCGCATTCCGATGGTTGCGGCACAGAGAACATATCTCGGAAGAGAACTAGTTTCCGGCACAGTTGTGAGATATGAACGCGGAAGAGCGTGGACTGAACGCGGAGAATTAGAGAACCGTCGAAGAACCAGAACTCGGAGTGCTTGACGAGGAGGCCTTGGTCAAGTTGGGTTTGAATAGATGACGAGGAGAGCATAAGATGGTCGGTGTAGAAGACATTCGTAACATCAGACAGCCATGGAGGTGGTGGTGGTTAACGTTGAACGTACATTGGATGTCCAGGGACAAATCTGAGGGCAAGACGGTAGACACTGGTAAGTCGATGTTGTACCTGCCACTCCCTTCACTAATATTCCAATTTGCCCATCTCGTCAATCTCTGTTAGTATATCGGTTAGTACACGCGCCTGTCATACGACTTACGAACGCGCGAAAGCGGGGTTCGACTCCCCGACAGAGAGAATACTTTTTCTACTGGCAATTTCGAAGGTATGTAGATTCCTGGTCCTTCACAGTTCAGATAGAACGTCATGTACGCCACTCATGTTCCCTTTGTACATATATTATGCGCAAAACACAGTTCACCAAATGGGACCTATCACTGCTGCACGAGTCCTTTCTTCTTAAAGAGTGTGCGAAGACCCTCAACCTGGGTCGCCCATACTCCTCGTGCAAGGTCCACAAGCCGATCCAAGTATCCATCAAGCAGCTCATCCGTAGTGACGGCAAAGTCCAAGTCGCCCGGCACCATCATCCTCCCATGACCATAACTCCCTCCGCGCCCGAGTTCATCCCAGAGCTGCTTCAGCCCCTGGACATACCGCACTCGCAGCATCTCCGACTCCCGTCCAGGGCTGCAGACCCCCTTCGCGATGGCATAGCACGTCCCCCGGATTGCGTGCATAGACTTCGGTTTGTGGATGACGAGGCCGTCATCCGCGAGTTGATCGAGCATGTACAGCACGTGCACGGCCGGGAAGCACTCGATGTGCGACAGTCTCGTTACGATGGTACCTGCGGGCGACACGGCCTCCAGGGCGATGATCAGCTGCGTGACGAGCAAGCGATCGCGGTAGACTCCGTGTGCATGCTTGAACTCTTCAGGCGTAGTCATGGGCCGGGGATGGTTGTAGGTCCGGAGCGCATGTCCGTCGAGCATGACGAGGGGGAAGTGGCGGGTAAATTTCTCGGGAAATGGTTTGGACTCGATCCAGGGCTCAGACTGTGGAGAAGAGGATTGGATGTGGGTCGCAGAGAGGGCGTACTGAAGGAGCTCTTGTTCGATGAGCTTGTAGCGGGATAGGTGATAACGTTCGAGGAGAAATGCATGGCCTCCTGCAGACTCGGGCAACGTGATCCCGACTCCGCGCGCCTGTCGGTTCATCCGAAGGACGTAGGAGCTAAAACCTCCGGGCGCGCACCTAGACAGTGCATGAGCGATGTAAAAGTAAATCCGTATTGTTGTGGAGCTCACCCGACGTCTAAAAACTCGAAGAAGCTGGCCGTTGGCACTACTTCCCCTGCAATATCCAATTCTTCGGCGATGGATCTCATCTTCTTGAACCATGTCCATTGTATTTCTTTGTTTGCGTTATCGGAGACCTCTCGCAGGTCCTTGAAGTGAGTGTCAAGCCGTTCGTCATCCCAGCCCTATAAGTGAATGACGCTAAACGAACTGAGGTGGATGAGAACAGTGCAATGAGTCGGCTTACCTGCCTCCTCAACGCGATCAGCTCTTCGAGCTCCTTCACGTAGCGTCTTGCAAGTATAACATGGGGCCCCACTTGATCTACGGGATGAGGGTTGGTTTGCGGGCACGAGTAAGGATATTCTGCGGAAGAGAGCATGGTCAGCAATAGGGCCTGCAGGGGACCTCTTCACTCACTCATATTCTCCGCCTGGGCTACCGCAGTAACAATTGCTTCTGTAAACGCTCCGCAGACCCTTCCATGTCGTCCTGAAGGCTGACTCTACCGCAGCATGCTTCCAACGACAGTATTGGTACACTGTGAACTAGGTAAGTATGTGGACTTGCCACGGACTGGAGATCGAGGTTCCCGTAACGCACTCTAGTGAATAAATCGTCAAGTCAGGCCCGGGCTTCCCTTCAGTCGGGGGGTCCTCATGGCGACATTGAAAAGACGGTGACCTACTAGTAGTGCCTAGTGAGAGTAGTCACGATGGTGTCTAAAGTTGAACGTTGATGGAGTCGGTACTAAGTAGTGTCAGAGCGAATGAACGTTAACACTAACGAAAGGTTGCATTTCCGGATCAAGCTCCGACAACGGCTTGGCTTATAAGACTCCGAGTGCTAAATGTTGAGCTCCGTTAATCGGAGCGAGGCCACACGCTATAGAAAATCTCAATCTCCGATAGATCATGCCAATATTTATTATATTATTTGTTAGCCGAACCACCCACCACGACCTATGCTCGTGGCGGGGGAAACTACGGTCACCCCCTGCTTCCTTCTGCGCTGGTCTGCTCGAGACAGCAAGCTCACAGTGTCTTCCGCTGCCAGTGTACTTTCTTCATGATTTTGCTGCCATCATGGGCAAGTGCCAACTGTACAAAACGTTCTGGATGTGCTTGCCAGGGGGCCATGACTCCGGGCTCAATGACTGCCATACGTCGGCGACTAACTCGGCCCGAGTCCTTCCTTCATCCACCCGACTAATGAAGTTCTTCATTTCAGGTATAGCCAACATCGCTCCGCCAACAATCGTTCACCTACAACGTGGACAGAGCGCACCACTCAGGCTTGTTCAAGACCGGTTTGACACGACTTCAGCCTGCCCGCTCACGTTCCGCAATCTTTAAAATACGCTGTATGACAGCCTTGGACGCGTACGTCCTACTAGTAATCCCCCTATCCCATCCTACTCTAGCTGATGACGTGCTTCACTTCCTTAGCTCACGACGAAACTGTCGACGACATCCTCAAACTCTCTAAGAACTTGCTGAAGGCAGGAAGAGGCGTACTCGGTGTATTCCCCATCCCCGGTCTTTCTCCGGCGACGGATGTCCTTCTCATACTCATTGACAAGGTCGGGGTGAGTGAGCCTTTTAGCGACAGAGTCCAGCGGCATTGTTACCTACCGTTTCTACCCTACGGCTGCTCCATAATGCCGTTGACACACCACCTGTGGCAGCATACACGCACCAATCGCAAGGCTCTCCGAGCACTCTCACAAGAACTCTCGCACCTTGTGAAGACTATTTACGACGCCGAGCGCAGATTCCAGAACCGGGTTGACGAATGTGACTTGAGTGATCCGCAACGACAGACCTTGGTGGATGGTCTCGAACAGTCACACAATGTGTCTGCTCGTACGACGATACTTTGCAGGTATGTGTACCGCGACTCAGTGGTTTCGAGGACCGCTGAACTGGCTGTGGCCTTTCACTGGCAGCAAGATCAAGGAGCTGAAGGAGCTGGCTGATGGCCTCTATGACGGGCCGTTCCTCTTAAGATGTTTCCACAGCCAGCGAGATGCTGAGATACTCAGGGATTTACACCTTCGGGTGACGAAGGCGATACAATACTTCAACGTGAGTCGATCTCTGGCTTCTCATCCCTTGTGTAATCTCTGAGAACGAGTAGATAGAATGCCAAGTTGCTATAGCCGCCTCCATCGACGAGATTCTGAAATCGCTTACGGCTCTTCACTCAACCGTGAACGAGGTGAAAGTAATAGTATCGGTACGCGGCCACGCACTGCGCCAATCCGTTTATATTGACAGTTCTCCGAGTCTAGGACTTCAAGGACACTCAAGTGGCTGAGAGTAAGCGAGTATATTCTGATTGCCGCCGTCGCTCAACAGATTAACGCATGTCCTAGTGCAAGACAAGATCTTGGAGGCTCTTCCTCATGCAGATGCGGGCTATCGATCAGCGATCAACTCTACCAAGAGCGAGTTCGTAGAAGGTACTCGTACGGAGGTGTTCGAGCGAATCGACAGCTGGGTTGAGGGGCGCACCCCTGGCAAGGCTGTCTGTCTCCTCAGCGGAGGTGCGGGAACGGGCAAATCTACGATCGCGTCCGAATTCGCCCGCCGTCTTCATGACGCGCACGACCTCGGGGCATCTTTCTTCTTCGTCCGTGGCGTGGAGGACCTCGCGTCAAGCAGGCTCTTCTTCCCTACCGTGGCCTATCAGCTCGCGCAATGCCAAGACGAGGTCCGCCTGCACATCATTGCTGCCGCTCGCGAACATCTCAAGCATGGAAGACACCAACAAATGAAGTACGAATCGGAGAATCTCGTCCGTCGCCCTCTCCGCGCTGTTGGGAAGCAGCATCCGGCGGTATTCATCGTGGTGGACGCGCTCGACGAATGCGTCGAGAACGCGTCCGATCACGTCCCGAAGATGCTCGAGCTGCTCATGGCCTGCGTACGAGACGCACCCTTTCCACTACGGGTCTTCCTTACTTCTCGTCCGGAGCACCTCGTCGAGAACACGTTGTCGAGCTCGCGACACCCTGCTGGAGTCCACACTATTTCCCTTCACGATATCTCTCCCGAGTCCGTCAAGAGGGATATCTCCATGCTTCTCCAAGAGCGAATATCTCGTATGGCTGGGAGCAGCTCTTTGCTTCTCGAGCGCCCGGAGATTGTCGATCGCCTCGTCCAGAGGGCAGATGGCCTGTTTATCTACGCGCGGACGGCAATTAACTTCCTCGACACCTACCCGGACGACCTCGAAGAGCGCGTGGACATGATTCTCTCCGAAGACTCGGAGGAACGCGCGGCCGCTCTCGGACCACTGCACGACCTCTATCTCACTGTCCTTGAAAGCGCGTTCCCCCCCAAGGTTCTCGAGCGCCATGATAAGCTTCGTGCGCGCGTGGAGATGACGCTAGGATGCATCGCGCTTCTCCGCGACTACGTCTCCCCGCGCGTCCTCGAGGCACTCACGCACATCCCGACAAAGGAGACAAAGTCTGTTCTATACCACCTCCGTGCGGTCGTTCTCTTCAACCCGGACAACCTCGACGAAGTGTTCCGCCCGATGCATGGGACGTTCGTCCAGTTCCTCCTCGATAGCTCTCGCTGCACGAACAGGCTCTACTTCGTCGACACGCGCAAACACCACGCGCGACTCGCAGAGGGATGTTTGCGCACGCTTCTCTACCTCACGAAGAACATCTGCAACCTGGACAATCCGGCCATGCTGAAGGCGGAGATCTCCGATTTGAGGGAACGCGTGCGCGTGCATGTTCCGCAGCATGTGCAGTACGCGTGCGTCCATTGGGCGGCGCATCTGTCCAAAGGAGAGAAGAGCGGGCAGCTCTATGGGCTCCTGGCCGAATTCGCGAGTACGAAGATGCTCATATGGATTGAGACGCTGGGATACATGGGTAGGCTGGATATAATCGATGCGGCGTTGAGCTCGGCGCGGGACTGGCTAGACGTGCGTTTTTTGTTCCATCTCAACTTCTCAACCAAACAGAGTACTGACGAGTGTGGTAGCGACCCGGGAGAACGTACGAGCTCCTGAATCAAGGCCGGCAGCTGCTTATAGACCACTTCACTGAAATCGACGCTTGCCCAGATGATGTTTACGGGTCGAGTATCCATCAGAGTGGGCACATTGCAGACAGCTTTGTGGACGGTGCCGCCGTTGTTGAAGCAAACGAGAAATATATGGCGATAGGAGTGTCTTAGGTGAGCGACTCGTTCACGCACCTTACTATTACGTTACTGAACTACCTTTGGCGTATACTGATATACTTACGAACTAGGCCCAGTCGTCGCCTGTGCACCACTACCATACTGATTATTTAGGATGTTCTATTTAAATCTATGCACGCCATCGCTGCATTCATCGCCTCGTCTTATAAATTGTCGTCTAAAAGTACACATTCGAATTTCCGAAACAAGGCTCGACATCGGGGAATTCTAGTGGCTAACGCTGAATTCCACATCCGCCGGCTCCTCGGAGTGAGTCGTACTACGTCCACTTCTGACCTCGAATAAGTTACAGGCCCCTCACACTCAATGACCGCCGAAATTATGAAGTACTAGACCACATCATCTATCGTTCAAAATACTCGCTAGTCTGACTTTCGGCCAACCAGCAAGCTCGCATGTACTGAAGCACAGCGGACTCAAGAAGTTGGACGGTCTATGGCATAACGTCAGCAGACGAAGTCAGAAAGCTCCGATACGTCATCACAGAAACACATCAATATCCGTGACAACACTGCCACTGAAACGCCGTCGACGACGGACGTCCGAGCGTCGAGGAGTCCGATCAGCAACCTTCCTACCACCATATAAAAACCTCACGTCTGTCCATGTTCTCGCAACAGATACCGCCACACTCTTCAGCATGGCTCAAGTACCGACATCGAGGTGGAATGCGAGGTAGAGTGTCAGCAAATTCAATACCCGGTGCAAACATTACTAAACCTGTACCTCCTCAGGTATCGCGAACCTGTACCCCATGACGCGCTCTACTACCTCAAATGCCATGTGGGAGGAGCCCTTGCATGCGGCCTTACCCATGCTGCCATGACTCCGGTCGATGTGGTGAAGTGCAATATGCAGGTGTGTCCCTCTATTCACTCGCTAGCCCCAGTAGTACTACAGGATCAGCCTGCCCGTGCGCTGAAGCCCGTAGAAAACGGTCAAGCTCACAACATCTTTCCCTCAGGTAGACTCTGCAAAATACCGGGGAGTCCTTCCCGCTTTCAGGACCATCCTCGCCGAAGAGGGCGCCAGCGGTCTCCTTAAGGGTGTCGGGCCGACACTGGTCGGTTACTCCCTACAGGGCTTCTTCAAGTATGGCCTCTACGACGTCTTCAAGGATCTCTACATGAACCTTGCCGGCGAGGAGGCCTCTACGAGATACCAGGGCGCCATCTGGTGTGCGGGCTCTGCGTCCGCTGAAGTCTTCGCAGACATTGCCCTATGCCCGTGGGAGATGACCAAAGTCAAGATTCAGACGAGCCCTAAGGGCGCGTTTCCCGTGCCGATGCTCGAAGCACTGCGCGAGATGACTAGACTCAAGTCGGAGACACGGTACCCGTTCGGCTCCCTCGTACCACTGTGGTCCCGTCAGGTACGTCTCAGTTGCTCTTTCGAGTTGGATAATGGTGCTCATATTCGCCGCGTCCATAGATCCCGTACACTATGGCGAAGTTCTTTTTCTTCGAGTCCATAACTGTGCAGTTCTACAAGCACGTCTTCACCGCGCCCAAGGAGACGTACAGCAAGACGACTCAGCTTGGTGTTACCTTCGCGTCCGGTTACCTGGCCGGAGTCATCTGCGCCGTCGTCTCGCATCCTGCGGACTCGGTCGTGTCGCTCATGGGCAAGCCCGCAAACAAGGGCAAGGGCCTCGGTCAGATCGCGGCGGAGACGGGCATCGTTGCCCTTGCGACGAAGGGTCTTGGAACACGTGTGCTCATGATCGGTACCCTCACGGGTTTCCAGTGGTGGATCTTCGACTCGTTCAAGGCGGCAATGGGTATGGGCACAACGGGCGGGAAATAGATACGACAACATAGCCTGATAACACATACCCGAATACATAGCTACAGTACATAACATACTTAAAGTGACTTATAGACTACGCTCCTCAGCCGCAAGACCTGCTCGAGCTTCAAAACGCTACTCAACAATCTTCGCACCCCGACTGCCCTGAACCCTGCTTGCGTGCTCGTCATAGACACGGTTCGGGCAAGCATCAATGGTCGCACGACAGTCACCCAGTACCAGTCTGCGCACTTCCTGCAGCTGCCTCCTCGCCAACCCCGACTGACCAAGGTGAGTCATCATTTGCTTTCTCAACCGGCATGGGTAGGGGGTGACATACCTCGAGCATCGGAGTCGCGTCACCGAGAATTCCGGCCACCAGATCGAGCTTTCCCATATACCCCATGGTTTCAACCCAGGGGAGGACACCCTCCTTCGCGAACCTGCGCAGCAGCAGCGCGACATCCTTCCGGTTCCGCGCAGTCTTCCCAGCCTCGACGAGGTGCGCCGCCCAATGCACGCACGCATACCGCACCTCCGGCGGGACGTACCGCCTCACGCGGTCCTCCATGTCAAAGATCTCCCCGCGCGGGCGCCCGAGGTCGCGCGCGGGCAGCTGGCAGATGTTCTGCGGGAGCGACAGGAGCGTGCGCAGACAGCCCTCCGCGACGCGCGCGTGCTCCTCCTTCCCGTCGACACGATACACATCGGGGGGCACGCTGCCCGTACTCGCGTCGGAGCGCTGGAGGAAGCGCGCGAACGTGCCGTGGAGCGGCGCGAAGAGCGCGTCCGGCTCGTCGCGGGCATACCGCACGAGCGCGCGGAGCTCGTTCAGGACCGGGATGGAGTCCGCGGTCGGGACGCGCGCGAGGACGTCGAGCGTGCGCGGGGACACGGGCTCGCGGAGGATGGCGAGGTATGCGAGGATTTGGCGGACGCGCGTGCGCTGCAGCTTGTCGGCTTCGAGGCGGACTGAGGGGTATGCGTGCTCGAGCGCTGCCTGGTGGAGCTCGTCGAGCGGGCGGAGAATGAGCGGCGAGGGGCCATCGCGGAGGAATGCACCGAGCTGCTCGTGGAGGTGGCTTGGGTCGCCATTAAGGAAGTCAATGAGGGAGCGGGCGTAGAAGAAGGAGCCTTCCATGCGCTGTGCGAGTCGATCAACGACGTCGCGGTGGTCGTTGAAAAGCTGGTGGCTCGAGGGTATTTGGGATAGTTGTGATTTGATGAAGATGGCAATGTCGTCGCATGTCGACTCGCTTGTCGTTTGATCATCGAGCGATAGCACATGAACAAGGGATTTGTACTCGGGGGAGCGGAGGACGTCCTCAATGTAGCGCCTTGGTCGTGCTGTGATGAAGATACCGAGGGGAAATGAGACGGCTTTGGCGGTCGCGAACAGTACGCGAAGCAAGTGCGGTACGTCCTCTGCGGCGTGTTCAGTGCACTCGTCCAGTCCTTCCAGGACGATGAAGACAGGTGATGTCTGTGTGTTTTCCATGCTCAGAGGCTTTTCGAAAAGCATATGAGCTTGAGCGTCGAGGTCCTGACTTGATCCAGACGCGAGGTACTGACGAGCACCTTCGACGATCTGCGGGCGCAATGCAGCTTGCGATCGGGCAAGCTGGAAAGCCAATGTCGAGATAACAAGCTTCGTAGAGTTGTAGTCTTGTCTGTTCCCCGTGAAGTAGAATGACGCTCCGAGTTCGCCCTTAGTCCGTGCGATCTTGCATATCTCCGAAGCAACACTCGACTTGCCCGATCCGGCCGTGCCGGTGAGTATACAAATCGGTTGACTTGCAGTATCCGTTCGCATCCACGACTGAGTGATCTCTTCAACGATACCACGTCGGGTGCCTTCCTGTAAACGCCGCTTGGGCGCATTCATTGCCGCATCGAACGCCGGATCCACTCTTGGTAAGGTATTCAGGATCGCCTCTTCCGCTATAACGAGTCTGAATCAATGACCTGCGAGAGCGGATGGCGTCAAGTATATGATGCGGATGACTCACACTGACTGGTCTGATTTGTCTCCACGTGCTATATAGTACAAGCAAAAGCATCAGTTCTGTTCTAAGCGTGACAGCCTGAGTATATCGAGGACTTGCCTGAAGTGTTGCAGCGACGTTAATCATCTGCTCGTGCATGACAGAAAGTTTTGGCAATATTTCCGAGATGGAAATGTTCATGGCCATCATGCAGTCAATCTAGCCGTTGAGGACGTCAGTCGCAAGTTGTGTGTCGTCGGACACTTCTCACCTTGAAGACATTCAGTGAGGAGTCTAAGTCCTGCCGTAGTTTGTCTAGAATTCTATTGTCTTGGTCGATGTAAAGGTATTTGAATAATGGATGGCCACGGTAGAGATTGTTTGCTTGGTCCTTCAGTCTCAAGAGTCTCCTGTGAAGTAGAGTCCAGTGGTGGACCTGAGGCGATGCAAAGGAATCCTTACTGAAGGAATGTCTCAAGCTTGACGGTGAGTCCGGACGACCGAGTGGATAGCAGCATTGCATTCACGACGGTTTCGTCGTCCGCATATGCATCCACGACAGAGTGCAGCATCGTCTGAGCTTCCATGACTACCTGCACAAGGTCGGAGAGCGTCCGAGATATATAAGCGAGACTCCTGAGGTTGTTTCGAGTGTCCTGTGGATGATGACAATAGAGACGTCAGAGACAAAATACTCTGGTGTGACCGACACTCACCCTGACTGCGTCGATAATTTCCACAAGAGCTCCTACCAGAGGAGCGAAGCCGGGTAAGGGAACCGCTCGCCCGAGAGTGAGAATTCCTCTTGCGTGAACGAGCACATCGTCTATGCCTATTCGTTGCGCCATTTGGAGCGGGTGTTGTGTAGTACGGGGAATCGAAATGCCAGTGTGGGCTGGTTGAGGTATTCAAGACAATGGATGGGGATCCCTTCTACCTGACAGTAGCAGCGAGGCGGGACCCGATGACGACATTAGTAAGGTTAATGCCCGCAATGTGGCCGATGCGGGACTTGTACGGAGAATGAAACAGCGTAGGCGGCGGGAAACGCGTTGAAGTAGGGTGTATCGCAGCCCATCGACTTCGGATGCGAGCGAGATGCATCTCACAGCGCGTACCCTTCGACCGAAGACCTCTCGGACGGTACATAGACGCATATCGCATGCGTTTGCTGTATTGAGCGTGGTAGGCGTCGAGATCTAAGCGTGAATGAGGCGTCGAGAGGTCGAAAAACAAGGCCAGAGGAGCAACTTCACCTCTACGTAAGGGCGCTAATTCAATGCCAGGCGTGTCGCATGCTGATGCCTGGCATCGATAGCCACCACGAGTAGAGGAGAATCGCGCGAGTGCCGAAACACGATGATTTGTGTGAGAGATACTGTTCCAAATGGGTTAAGTGTCCTCGAGTGCCGGGCACTTTGCAGGCAAGAGCAGCTCGGAAGATGAGCGGAGCATTGACCATAGTGTCCTCCAAGAGGGCGTGAGGGCCCTGTGAAGACACGCGAGGGAGGTATGAACACTGCGTGGTAGGGACATATACCGCAATGCTGAAACGAACCTTACCAGGCAGCTCCAGCGGAGCCACATCTAAGATAAGAAGGTCCCCATTGCACTAGAACGTCATGACACCCCTGCATGAGCCGTAGGTCATTGCAAGCTGCGGTGTGGCCTACGGCTCGGAACGGATAGCCCATAGGGATACCTCCCCAACCGACGGAAGGGCTCAGCGCCCTGGTGACGGAGGAACCTACATAGGCTATCTGCAGCATGTGGACGCAGTGATCACAATGTTCGCGAGAGTTGAGCCAAGATTCAGAGAGTTAAGATCTCAAGAAGCGGCAGTTGTCAAGATTGTGATAGTGATGGATCATCGACGCTTTAGCTAGATGTAGTCATAGCTCAGATGGGCATCGGAACTTGCTGAGACGAGAACCAGCCGGTTGCAGGACATAGTTACGAGGCCAGTGACAGATGGAGGTCGTACACACACCTTGAGTAAACATGTAGCGCCACATAGCAGTTCCATCCTTTGAGACCTAAGTAAAATATAGTCAACTTTACATCGATTTCCCACTTCTCGACTCATGGGGGACCGACACGACGTAGCCAACGATAATTCAGACAAAGCTACCCCTGCAGCGCCCTGCTTGATTCATTCCTGCGATATCATAACATTAGTAGTGAGTGGCAGAAAGCATATGTGGGTCGCAGCATACCTCAGTCTGCAACGTAGTTTGCCGCACTCCTGGCACCATCAGCTAGGGCATAGTCGTCGTCGAGGTAGAAGGCAGAAAAATGTACTTAAACGGTGTAACTAGTGGTGGCCTGGTGGCCAAACAAGATGTACAAACATTGACCCGCGTCTAATATCCAAAACGGGCAGCAGAAACTACCGAACGCTACTGCCGAGTCGCCTTTGTCCTTACCGTCATCTTCCCTATGGCATGTCACCCGTCAATCAACCTCAGCATTATTCTTCGACGAGCTTTTGTATGAGATGAGTCTCATACCCGCATACGTAAGGACTTCATGGTGAGCAAACTATCGCATGGAAGCTTTGTCTCTTTAAAAAGCTGATTTTCCATGGTAACGATGCAGCGTCCGCTGCCATTCCCGCGCGGTGGTTCTTTGCATACATTGTCCGGAGCTATTGTCTATTCTTGAAAAGCATCTGCTTCGAAAGATGAACCGCAGTTACGCGTATATAAGGTGCGCCCCGACCCCGACGCTGCTCACCCCCCCCTTCTCCTCTACTTACCCGTCTCGAGCGGCGCTCTGACCTCTTCCTCTCTTTCAGCATCTTTCTCGACGAGGCTTGACGCTTCTACTACGCTCGACATGGTTCAGCTCACTTCAACTGTCCTTCTCGCTCTCGCGACTCTCGCCATGCATGCTCAGGGAGCGCCTCTGCATAAACGTATCGCCCAAGTCATCTCCGACTCCACTGCTCTATGGGAGAAAGCTTGTGTAAGTAGTACTTGCTATGTGTGCTGCTCCTAAGCTGACTACGAAACAGCTGGCCGCAGGAGGTGGTGAGAAATGCAACCCCGTTTCGGTCACTGCCTTCACTACCCTCCTCGCCGCTGCCGGTCCTTGCGAGCAGCAGAACTCGGCCGACGCGATGATCGACCTGGCAAAGACCCTCAACAACGACGCGGACATGATCAAGTTCGCGCAGATTTTTGCACAGCAGCCCCGGAACACGGTATGTTCACCATCTCGTGCCTCGGACAGGCAGTTGGCTCACCGTCGGAGCCACTCGCAGCCCAACTCGCAAGCCGTTCCATACTGCCAGCAGGCGCCCAAAAACTCCGAGCTCGACGGGCTCTTTCAGTGCCAGTTCAAGGGCGCGGACCAGAAGACGTTCGTCGGCGGCGTTGCACTCGGTGGTGCGGGTACCCTGCCCTTTGGCCACACTGAGGCCCTCAACCCACTCGGGTCGTGCGCTGCGAACCCCGACGGTCCCATCGCGGACGGTACCCAGTTGACCGACATCACTCAGGATCCGGGTCTCGACAACGTCTCGTGCGATTCTGACGACGCGTCGAGTACGACGGGTGCAGCTGAGGCTACGCAGACCGCCGACTCATCAAAGACGGCGGCCGCTCCTCAGCAGACTACTGCCAAGGCCCAGTCGACGACTTCAGCGGCCCCGAAAACGACCGCTGCGCCCCCTTCTACCACTACCGCCGCCGCTTCCGGATCGAGCGCGAACTTCCAGCTGCAGAACGCGCTCGACGCGCAGAAGCTCAACGCCAAGTTCAAGACCCTCACCGCCGACTCCTCGTGTTCTGGTAAGCAGCGAGCACAGTTGTTCCTCATACCTTCATGCACTGACCGATTACTTGGGTAGATGGCGATCAAGCGTGCATCGACGGCGGGTTCGCGATGTGCGTCGGCGGCAAGTTCGTGAACGTAGGGTGCTCCGCGCCCACGCAATGCTTCGCGCTCCCGCTCGTGAACAAGGCGGGCACGTCGCTTGCGTGCACAACGCAGTCGGATGCGCTCGCGCGTATTGCTGCTCCCGGAGCTACGGGCGGGCTGACGGGGAGCGATTGAGCGAAGAGGGAGTCATGCAGGCCATGCGTGCGTACTTCGTACCATTCGTCGGTATTGTTTGTTGTATTATCTCTACTCTGTATCGATAGCTTGCTGATTATGAAGATGCTCCGCGGCTAGAGGAAGCATAAGCTTCTCTAAGCGGCTCACCAAACCCGTTGGAACTTGGTAGTGCATCCAAGGCAAGTGCGCGAACCAGATAGCGTCCACGTGACGCCACACGCGCGGCACGACCATCGACGTCATAGACACGTCGCGGTTAGTTGGGGCAGCTCTCTGCCAGACCTGATGGGAGTTTTACCAGACTATACATAAAGCTCGCACGTCAAGATGCGTTCCTTATCCCCCACAATCACCTTTCCAGTGTCTACAGCACCGGAATGCCAGCTCTCAAGCTCGTCGCGCGCGCAGGCACTGTTCGACGAAAACATTTGCCAGCTGGTCGCCATGCGTAGCTGATAAAACAGTAAAAAAGGTGCGCATATAGTCGCCGTCAGTGTTGGCAACTCCGAGTATCATACCCAGGAGCTCGCATATGTAGGCTGATTCCAGTCTCTCTAACTTTCAGTAGGTGTACATCCTCGCGGAGCAAGAGTACTCGACTCGTAGGAGATACTATAACGAGCAAGCTCGAGTCCTACGGTGCGCCGTCAGTTTCACCGTCAAGGTCGCAAGCGACTTATCCCCGTCGTTGGCTAGTATTGCAGCTATCGCCCTTAACGTCGACGTTGACGCTTTGCCCCCTATTTGCTGCGTACCTACAGCTCAGTCTTCAGGACCTTCGTTACCAGCACTATCCGTGGCCAACTTGCTCGCAGCGCACGTGTCGACGTTCGACGCTTTGCATGAGCTGCGCCATCTACACCGGTAAGCATAGTTTTCTCGCAGGAGCAGAATTCCAGCGTTGATCAGCCCACTGATTTACGCAGCAGTCGTGTTCTCGCAACATTAACATTGTCCATAGGCAAGTCTACTACTAATCCAATCCTGGTAAAACTTGGCTAGACACGCATCTATTCACCGATCCAAGCCCAGCTCGCAAGTAATCTGTAAATTCCCGACCACTAATCATCCCACTATTGATCGCGCAACCTCATGCACATCTTCAACTCCGAGCCGTCACTTTCCATGCGAGTATTTGTGCGCGGGAGGAGGAGGCGCATTAGCATATCACCGTGAGTCATGATCGGAACGTGCCGGGACTACATTGGATGCAGTGGCTGTGTATCTCCGGACAATAGCGCTCTGGCGCTCATATGATCTCCTGCCTTTCTTGCGCATACTGCATTTGTTCTCCTACCTGGACCTGGTGACAGACTCTACGCGCGAACATACTGATGGATCTCTTTGTAGCTTCCAGACTCCGACTCTCCGACATACAAGTCTTCGTTTCTAGGCAGGATAGACCGTCGTCGCCGGCTACTAGCTTGCACAATAACGCGTTGACCTCCGAAAAGAAGGCTCTAGCTTAAGCGAGAAGTCAAAGCTCCGCGAACTAGTGCCCTCTTGTTTGCATAGGCTATGCTTACCACTCCCCGGCCCACGCCACTGCGTCCCGGAGCCGCCGTGCGCCCCTTATACTTAGCCGAAGCTGTAAGTGGGTGCCGGTGTACGCTCTTCCTTCCGCCACAACTACCACCACCTCGACGATCGTCGCCCTTGCAGCCCTACCATCCGCAACCTTCATACTCACTGCTTGTCTCATCTTGAGGTGATGGCCTCTTCTTCACGCCTTCCGCCGCCTCCCTGCACAGATAGTGCCGACTCCCGGGCCGGTCAACTTGAATCCGACGCGCCACAGTCTGACTCTCGAGATACTGAGTCGACGTTGGAACTCCTAGAGAGTCTGTCTCTATCAGATTCTCTCCCGTCACCTTCCTCTTCCACAACAATAACAACGGGGCTCTCCCGTCCGAACGATGATCACTCTTCGAACTCTACGCCACAATCATCCCCAGTATCCTCCTCCTCCCCAGTCATCACTCCTCAACCTGAACCTATTGATGGGTTGCCGGAACAGCAAGACGACTGTACCATAAAGCCGTCCAACGACAAACCGTTAATAAAGTTCGTATTCCACGAGGGAAGACGCAAACTCGTATGCGATAGTGTGGATGACATTACGGAGGCCCTGGAAAACGTTCAGATGGATCGGCCCTCCAGTAAAACGTACGTTCTCGCTCTGTTCTGATGCCTTGCGTTAACTGTTTCCGTTGTTAGCGGTGCTATGAGGAACAATTTGAGGACGTGCAGGACCGCCCGCGTGAGCCCTTGGCAGAGCGAGGGACCCCGATTCAAGATCCGGAATCTTTGTCGAGACGTAGACAACACTCTCAATCCTCTAGCTGGTGTGCCGAGCTACTGCTTCAAATCTCCACCTTCCTCTCGGCGCTCGCCACGGTCGCCTCGTCCTCCCGTCGTAGATCGACCAACGCGTCAGGAAAAGGGCGACAATGAAGACGACAGCCTCATGGACGACTTGGAGGAGGCTGAGGATGAGAGGCAATCTTCTTCGGACAGCGACGAGGACGCGATGGTTCATGAGGAGTCGGGTAGCGCGCGTGGTGACGATACTGACGGCGACAACGGTCATCAGGACGAAGAAGACGACTCACCCAAAGCCCCGAGAACGTGGTTCCCTCCTCGTATGCCAACCCCAGCTCCATCGTCCCGCGTAGAGGACGAGTCGCCCCACGCCACACACGCCGTACTATCATCCGGGGTCAAGGAAGATGGCGATGAAGACGGAGACGACGTTGAAACGTCACTTGGGGAGGAAGAGGGCGAGGAAGAGGAGGAAGAGGAGGGAGATGCTGAGGTGGAAACAGAGCCGGAGTCTCATATTCCCGACAGCGAGACCCGGACGCCTGAACAACTCCAAGCGGCTGCACATCAATTGCTGGAGGAGATCCTCGACGCGCAATCTTCCATTGTCCACCCTACATCGCTACCCGAAGTATCCTCTCCGGCTGAGCACCAATCGCGGCTGCTCCCGGCAGTGGAGAGCCCTCAACGCCCTTCCTTTGTCGTCGCCACAGGGCCGCCTTCCGACCTTAGGCCCCAGGACGGCTCGCCCACCCCGAAGCCTCGCTACGCCGACGTAGACACCCTCGGGGACCATGAGGATGACCACGGTACTCTTCTCCAGCCATCCGAGTACGCAACCGACCCGGATGAGCAATCGCGCTCTCCATCACGGCGATCTCCCAGCCCACCGGCGCAGGCGCCCACAATAAGGACGACTGTGGCGGCAGTAGTACAGGTGAGTCCCACTTCTTTCCTTTGTGCCTCCTTGATCCCTGACACACTCATCCCAGCCCGTCCTCCCTCCCATCTCCGTGACCTTCCAGCCTCCGTCTCCACCCCGAGCATCAGAAGCCTTGCTTTGTCCTACCTCTCCTCATCCATCCGTCCCGGTCGCGATGCCGTTCTCCTCCAACTACGCCTCAACCTCCTCCTCTTTTGCCCCGTCGATCCACGTACCCGTTGTCCCTTCCGTCCCCATTCTTCCGTCCATTCTCACCGTCCCCGAGCCATCCGACGTCGTCATGGACGAAGACACCAGCTGCATGACTCGTCCGGATCGTGCTTTCCCTCGCCGCCACAGTATCAGTCCTCGATTCGTCCCGGTCATATCACTCCATCCTCGTGCTGTTGTCTATCGCTACCCGTCACCATCAACACCCTCTCCACCCCGCCGCGATTGGAAGTCGAAGCCCGCCCGTCGTAGCCCACGCCACACCCCCGATCCTCGGAATCGCAACGACCGCGCTCATGCCCGCCGTCTTGATCAATACCGGCTGCGCCATGAGCTCGTCGCTCGTGCGCGGGAGCGGTTCAGTCATCGACCCAACGCCACGACAGATACGCGGACGAGTGTGACAGGACCCTCCGCCACACTTGCTACTGCTATTGTACCCATGCTCGATGGCATGGAGGTGGACGACGAGTCATGGTCGCTCGCGCAACCAGCCTCGTCCCTATCTTTGCCTGCTGTCACGGCTGCCTTGGAGGATGTTGCGATGCAGTCTACCGCATTCCAGCCCCAAGTGCCGGGTGCCCTTCCTCGCGTCTGCGACGACGATGTCGAGCTTCCTGACGCCTCCCCCGAACGTCCTGAGCATCCTGCTCAGTCCGCTCCTGCTGCTGCTCCTCATTCATCCGAGCTCATCAAGGACACAAGTGTTCCTTCGACGGCGGCGCAAGCTCAGACCATCGATACCATCGACATTGCCCCATCCGCCTCTCTCGCCATCGCGGCTCAGACCGACTCAGAACCCGGCGAGGCTGCATCTGCAAGCGTCGAAGCCACTGCGAGCGCGCAGCCGACTCAGGTGGACACTTCTTCAACTCAATCGAGCCAAGTTGATGCTCCCGTCATCGCCGTCGGCGATCCTCTCTCCCAGCTCTACTTCGGCAATGGAGATCCTTCGTTCCTGTACTACGACCCCGAGGCCGAGTACGACGCGCAAGAATATGCCGACGAAGACGAGGAGACGGACAGCGATGACGACGATCCTTCCCAGTGGGAGATCGTCCCAATCGCGCCACACGACCCTCCAGCTGTCGATGACGCGTCACCATCGGAGGAAACTCAGACTGTTGTCAGCACTCACGAGGATACTCCTTCCACACCAGCTAAGGCGGCCACCCCCGAGCATGCGATGCCCACAGAGCCAGCATCGGAGACCACAGCGGCTGTCGAGGTTGCTCCTGCAGTTGAGTTATCTCCTGTGGTTGAGCATGCGCCCGCTGCTCCTTCGACGCCTCTCGCCGCTACCATTGAAGCTGCGTCTCAAGCAGACGCTTCTGAGGACTCTATTCTTCCTCCTCCTCCTGTCCCGAAAGTCATCGCACCGTCTTCGCTGATGTACGCTCTAGGTGCGCCGTCGGCGTCGCAAGCGACTTCGCCCGGGCATTCTTCAGCGAGTGTCCCTTCCTCAGTTTCGTCACCCTCGCAGGCTCTTGCCCCTGCTCCCCGTACGCCTGCTGTGCAGCCTTCACATCTCTCATCGCCCGCATCGCCCGCGCCCACGTCTCTCGCCGACCCGTCTACTCCAAACACTGCTCTACACCACCCCGATGGGCTCATCATGGAGCCCGCACCGTCGGCGCCTGTCAGCGTCGATACGTGGCGAGACCGGAATGCCCGGCTCAGCCTGCTCGCGCAGGCAGCAGCCGTATCTTCTCGGATGTCGTCCAGTGGCATGGGCCCATCCGCGAAGAAGAGGGCCAATCTCGAGAAGGCACGACGCGAGAAGGCGGCGCGAGAAGCAATCATCGCGAGCGCTATAGGCGACAGGTCACCGCAACTTGAACGGTTCGTGATCTGCACTTCGTTGATTATCGACCGGGTGACTGATTAAGCTCCACGATTTGACAGGGATCCGGAGCCTTCTGCACCTGAATCCCATGCCGCGAGTAATCCTGCTGCTTCTCCCGCCCCAGCTCTACTCGAGGACGCCGGGATTGTCGCGCCAATCGTCCAGGTCACCGCCGATGACTCGAGCGCTCTGCAGTCCTCTAAGCACGCTGACCCACGAGCGAGCGAATCTGAGGTTGCGGAGAAACGAGCACCGGATGTCGAGGCTCCTGTGGAGGAAGCCGCTCCTCAGGTAGAGATAGACACATCTGCCGTCGACCCTGGTACCTCAGAGAATATCGTCGTCCAAGACGAACCACAATCCGTCGAAGTTGCCGATGAAGTGTCCTCCGCGCCAGAGGAGAGTCAGGAACCTCCCCAAGCACTTCCCGACCCCGCGCCTGTACCCAAGGCGGACGAGTACTGGGAAGAAGATGCGATCTCGCTGGGCGACGACGATGAGTGGGGAGGAGTTCATCCTACCGTCGATGCTGAGGCTCCGCACGAAGATCAGGAGTCGCAGGAGACTAGCGAGCCACCCCAGGACAAGGGGAAGGGCCGCATGACTGAAGAAGAGTACCAGAAGATGATGGAGGAACAGCAGAAAGACGTGGGCGCGAAAAGCACCGAGGAGTTGTCTGTTCCCGTTCCCGACGACGATCTGCTGCAGCAATCTTCGGTACCATCTCTTCCGGCCGAGTTGGGCAACAGTGTCACAGATCAGGAGCGCGAAGAAGACCTAGTTGCATGGCAGGCTATTCTTGAGCAGAAAGCTCAGCAAGCCCATCTTGAAGCTCTACGCCCGCTCTCGAACCCGTCGTACGTTGTCAAACCATGTCATCCCGCACGACTATTTGCTTATTATCATGCTTAGGAGCCCTGCTGACGAAGGCTACGGTACATCTAGTACCCAACCTTCACCAGAACTGACCCGCGGACGCCGGTTCTCGTCAACCTCCGCTCCGTCGACGTCGGGTTGGGCGTGTTGCTCTCTAGTACCGGAGGACGAAGGCGTCTATACCTCTCCGAGCGAGAAGAAGCTGCCTTCTATTGAGGAATCGACAGTTTCGACAACCGAGACTCCCGTTGAGTGCGTGGTTATCGGAATCGTTTTGTAGAGAAAACTAATCGACTGCGCTTCAAGAACTCCACCAGTTCTGCATGCTGCGATACCAGCATCGTCCTCAGAGCCCGATGTGGAAATGGACGAGCCCGAAGTCAAGAGGTCGAGGTTCGTGGAGTCGAAGATCGCTCAGCCCAAGTCCGATATGCTCTCCGTAGCATCCGACAAGCGACCGAAAGCGCGCGGTCGCCAGGCTCAGCACAGGTCGATCAGTCGCATTCAGAACTCGAAGAGAGCACATCTCAAGAAGGTTGAGTCTCCTTCGCATGTGGATCCCGATCCTTCGACGACTTTGAATACTGGCGACACTCCGGCCGATAACCAGTCTGGTCTTGTGTTTGCTTCCTCCGCGTTCACCTTCTCTCAGCCAGCAGCCCCTTCAGCTACCGATCCTGTCCTCCACACTCCACCCATAGTCGCTATTGGCGACACTCCGGCCAATAATCAGCCTGGTCTTGTATCGTTTGCCTCCTCCTCGTTTACCTTCTCTCAGGCAGCAACCCCTACGGCCACGGATCCTGTCCCCCTCTCTCCCACCCTAGTCGCGAGCTCGCAAGAGCTACACGCAGATCCGGTATTCGATATCCCGTCGATCACCGTCCTTGACTTCTCCAATCTCCCGCTTCCCAACGACGCCTCTGACTCTGCTGACGCTCAATCTTTTGAGATTGACTTTGGCCTAGACGAGGTCCTGTTCCCCTTGCCTACGGCTCCGTGCGCCGGCGTGTGGTCTCCCGATACTGCTTCAGTACCTAACATGGACACTGCAGTCGATGAACACGTTGCCGCCGCCTCCGATGGCACTCCATATCCCGTCGACGCGTCGTCATTCGATCCGTTGTCGTTGTCGCCAAATGACACCGAAGAGGCGTCCGCTGCTATCATGGACTCCGATATCGCTCCTTACGGCGTTCGAGACCAGTTCGAGGCCAATGGTCTCGGGCTGTTCTCTCAAGTCGAGGGGGAAGCGTTGGTCCGTGACATCGAAGAATTCCTACGCTCGCACCCTGGCTTCATTCGGGACTGGAGGGATCACAGGGAATACGTCGACATCGCTATCCAGTGCGCCTTGGAAGGCGATACTCCTGCCGGATCGGTCCACTTGGACCTGCAGCTGGACGGCACACCTAGCATGCACACAGATGCAACTTCGTCTGTTGCCCACTCAATCGTACCTCCCGTCAGCGAGCCCGTCGCACAAGCATCCAAGGAGGATGTCGTAGATGCTGCTCCACGCATTGAAGAAGCAGGAGAAGTGGGACCGACGGAATCTCCCTTGCCCGAGCTAGCACTCGAGTTAAGACCAGTCGCGGTCACGGAGGAAACTTCCGCTGTCAACGACCGTGCAACTTCGCTGGAGTCTCCCGTCGTTGACCCCGAGTCCGTAGCGGCAGAAGGCTGCGCTGGCGCAGACCCCGTCCACCCTGGATCGACTACAAGGGAGGCAGCCCATCCGGCCGTAACATCCGACATGCATCTCACATCCTTGATCTGCGGACACGACACTGCGCGGTTGGATAGCGCTGATCACTGTGCTCCTGCAGTAGTGGCTAGACCACCCCCTATCGATCCCGAGGACTTCGCCAAGCTATCGGTCATCGAGCCTCCTCAGCCTCCTCCCAGCCCCGTTCGGTCAGTTCAGCGTCTGCACGGACGGACTAAGCTGGTGCCTGCCTCCTTCTGGGCGGCTGGTGGGCCGTTCATCCAGCGCGTCTCCTCTAGACGATCCCGTCGCGTGCCGAGGCGACGAAGGGTTCGGAACGTTGGCAGTATCGAGGTATGCTCCAGGTCGTGCCGAAAAACTGTAACTTA
Organism: Daedaleopsis sinensis; assembly: GCA_033807695.1. Taxonomy (NCBI): domain Eukaryota; kingdom Fungi; phylum Basidiomycota; class Agaricomycetes; order Polyporales; family Polyporaceae; genus Daedaleopsis; species Daedaleopsis sinensis. The sequence continues at coordinate 4,263,217 of CM066304.1, read as the reverse complement.
CAAGCTGACACTTTATCACTATAGTCAACGAACCCCAGTCCGACTGTCGAGCATCGTTCGACACACGATCAAGGATCGGCGGTACTGGCCCGGGGTAGACTACCATCCCCTCTTCGAGCCCTGTCTCAGACCTTCCCATCTACCAGTCTTCCAAAGCGACCAGTTCCACCACGGCCCCAAACGACGTTCTCAGGATACTTCCGCGCCTCCCATGCTTCGTTCCGCTTCACAGCTCCAGCCTATACCCCGGCTTCGCCGTCCTCGCCGTCCTCGTCTTCCTCGTCGTTGTCCTCGTCCGATTCGGAAGACGAAGGAACGGATGTCATGAGTGCGCCGCTCAGGTGCACTGCGGTGTCAGATGAGGACAGCGAGGGCTCCGTAGCCGCTTCTGGAGGTGAAGATGACTGTGCACACGATCAAGGCCAGGGCATCGAGGACTCGTTCCGCGGCGACCCGCCTTTCGACTGGGCTTCGAAGCTCACGCTTGCTCTCATCGCTTTCCAACTTGCTCGCTCTGCTGTGGACCTGTGCTCTCATATCGTCTCTGTATTCTGAATCTGCTTTGTATCTGTACTTGTACTTCTGGTTGTGTATCGTTGTCGTGGACCTTTCACATTGCTCTGTTGCTCCGGGGGTTTGTATCGGAATATATTGTGCTTGCTCGTGCCCGCTTTGCGCCATGCGCTCTGCTATCCTATTGTGCTTTTTATTCCCTCATCTTCTTGTGCACTGTGGTACACATCACCGTACCTCCGGCGAAGGAAGACTCTTGTAGGCCAGTCGGGATCTACCCGGTTATATCGGACCGGAAAGCCAGCGCCTGTGGCCTCGTCACTGGGCGTTTCCAGCGAGTCTCCTCTTGGTCTCCTCTTCCTCAGACCTCTTTCTCCTCCTCTCCACCTGGCAGCGAAATCGACCAAACTCAGAGACTGTCTTGTCATCGTTCTACCCCGAGTATGATAGTACACAACTGCTGCACTCAGAATCAGATCAACGACTGTCGACGTCTACTAATCCTTGCCCGGTCAAGTTTTCTTTGCTATGGTGAGAAAGATACAGAGACAAGAGCACATTCGTTGCCCCGTGTTCTACATCTCGAATAGGCCAATAACGCACAAGATGAAACGTTCACAAGGTGAGTCTCTCTATCCTTCGTCCAGCAATTCATATCGAGACATGAGAAGAGTCAGGTATGTGACGGTCACACGCGCACACGAATGCGAAGCTTCGATGCTTTAGTTGTCATGGATATTATCGACTTCGTCTTCAATCCGCCGGGTTGAGTAATTGGGAGCAACGCGCGGACCTTGCGTGTGGATCACGTTTTCGGCACCAAAACATCGTCGTCGCTCGAAGTAGAACACCGGTGTCTATCGATGTCCTCGGCTGCGGGATCTCTCCCTGTTCGATGTGACGAGCCTAGCATGGCTGCAACATGCAGCCACACTCGTCTACCGGGGTGAGGAATTATGGCCGGCCACAGACACGAGCCTGCTTGTGTAATCACAGATTTCCAATTTCGCCGAGGTCTCAACGTTCCCATAACATGGACTGGTATATCGTTTGACCTATAGTAGATGTCATAAGACCCAATACGACTCTAGACTTCGGTCCCCGTGGTCCTCGGTATGTTCACCCGCATTTGAAACTGCTGTACCGACGACTAACATTTGCCGATGAAATCTACCAGCTTCCATGCATCGGAGCACGAACAGTTGTCGATAGGGTGCCTTGTTCCACAGGCGATGTCCCCGAGAGGCCTCGTTCAATGTTCGTGTTTATCCACACATGCACCCGTGATCTGGTCAGAGCTCCGCACCATGGCCGCACGGCGCAGCGTTCCACAATGTGCGGATACCCTGATATTCGAGCGCGATGGTGGTGCCGTCGCATCCATCACCCTCTGCACCGCTTGACCAATGAAGTGCTTCACCTCCTTCGCACACAGAGAGCACATCGACGACCTCCTCAGTGGCGCGAAATGTGTGCTAGAGGTTGGCAAGGCCGCAAACAATGTCGTTTCAATACCTGGCCTTGAACCGGTCGCCAGTATTCTCATCGCACTCATAGAACGTGTCGAGGTGCGTACTCCAATGGACTTGCAGGATTTGCACTGCCCCTAGGGCAGTAGCGGTGCTAATCCCTCCCCAACTGCTGCAGGAGACTCGCTCTACTCATGAGGCTCTCGGGGCGCTATCGCGCGATGTCGTCCAGCTGGTCACCCTCATCGACGACACGAGGAAGCAGGTGCAAGCACGCGTCAACGCATACCTCCCGGACGACCCCGAGCGTCATGCTCTGGAAGAAGGGCTTGGGAAATCGCCTCGGATCACTGAACGCACCGCTACTTTTTGCGCGTACGTCACTACCTCACAGATATCACTCCTGCGGACCTGACATCTTGAGCAGTACTCTCAACTTGCTGAAAAATCGAGCGGACGATCTATACCGTGGGCCATTCTTCCTCAGATGCTTTCACAGTGGACGAGACGCGGGGATACTGAAGGAATTGCAAGAGGGTGTCGCGAAGGCTATACAGTATTTTACTGTATGTTTGCATTCATCGATCCGTCAACGCCCCAGCTGACGTCGACAGTTGGAGTGCCAGGTCGCTATTGAAGCGACAGTGGACAAGATCATGGAGAGCTTGCGAGTGATCAAACGACAAGTCAATACTGTCAAAGACATAGTCCTGGTATGTGAACCTTCACAGGGTGTTAGACTAGTCGGAGGCGCTGATCTTGTAGTAGAACGCCAAAGTCGCGCAAGATTCGGAGAGTAAGCACGGAACTATTCTTGAGTCGTATACGAGTGACTCAAGCTACTTCTCAGTGGAAGACAGAATCTTGGAAGCACTACCGCACGCAGATGCAGGCTATCGCGCGGCCGTGAACGCCGCGAAGAACGACTATCTAGAAGGCACGCGACAAGAACTGTTCGAGGAGCTCGCAATCTGGGTTAACGGATCTCAACCTGCGCTATCGAGCAAGTCGATCTGCGTTCTTAGCGGCGGTGCAGGTACGGGCAAGTCTACCATCGCATCCGAGTTTGCTCGCCGTCTGGAGGAATGCAAGACTCTCGGCGCATCTTTCTTCTTCGTCCGCGGTATCGAAGATCTCGCGTCTACGCGTCTATTCTTCCCGACTATCGCCTATCAGCTGGCACACTCTCAGTGCGCCATTCGACCACACATCGTGAAGGCTGCTCGGGAACATCTCAAGCATGGCAAGAGCCAGCTGATGAAGCTCGAGGCAGGGAATCTGGTGAACGGTCCGCTGCAGAATGCCAGCCAGCAGGCACAGGCTGTGTTCCTCGTCATCGATGCGCTCGACGAGTGCACGGATCGGTCATCGGGCCAAACCCCGCAGATGTTGCAGCTGCTCACAGCATGCGTCCATCAAGCGGCCTTCCCCCTTCGTGTTTTCCTTACGTCTCGGCCCGAGCACCTCGTGGAGCACAGTCTGGCGCATTGCGCGGTAAACGTGCATACGATCTCTCTCCACAACCTCCCGCGCAAGACAGTGGACCGCGACATCGAAATTTTGCTTCGAAACCGCCTCTCCCACATGCCGTCGAGCAAGGCGTTGTTCGACGAGCACCCCGATGTCGTCGACCGTCTCGTGAAGCGCGCGGACGGGCTTTTCGTGTACGCGCGAACCGCGATGGACTTCCTTGCGAGCTACTCGGACAACCTCGAGGAGCGCGTCGACATGCTCCTTTCAGATGACCAGCGTGCGATCGCACTCGGCCCGCTCGACGACCTCTATCTCACTGTGCTCGAGAGTGCGTTCCCGCCCCGCGACCTCGAGCGCTACGACCGTCTCCGCGCGCGCGTCGAGTCCGCGTTGGGATGCGTTGCGCTCCTCCGCGACCACATCTCCCCACGCGTGCTTGAGGCGCTCACGCACGTGCCCTGCAAGGACACCAAGTCCGTGCTGTACCACCTCCGCGCCGTCGTCCTCTTCGACGATAGCGACATGGATGCCGCTTTCCGCCCGATGCACAGCACGTTCCCGCAGTTTCTCGTCGACAGTGCGCGGTGCACGAACCGGCTCTACCTCGTCAACGCCCCGAAGCAGCACGCGCGCCTCGCAGAGGGCTGCCTCCGCGCGCTACTCTACCTCTCGCGGAACGTGTGCAATCTCCCTGACCCAACCGTGTACAAGGCGGATCTTGGCGGGGGAAGTACGGGCATAGACTTAGAAGCCAGGGTGCGTGAGTGCGTGGCGCCGCATGTACAGTATGCTTGCGTCCATTGGGCCGCGCACCTCGCTGGCGCGGCGAAAGGCGCGCGGCTGCTCGCGCTTCTCGGGGAGTTTGCGGGGACGAAGATGCTCATTTGGATCGAGACCCTTGGGTACATGGGCAGGCTCGACGCTGCGGTGGCGTCGCTCGCCGCCGCGCGCGACTGGCTCGAGGTAAGTTGTCCCTTATCGTCGTTCTCCTGCTGCCGTAGTACTGCGGGGTGCCGTGCGCTGACATTTGTTGTGGATGGTTGCAGCGACCGTGCAGGACGCGCGCACTGCTCGATGAGGGCCGTCAGCTCATCGTGGACTACTATCGCGAGATCGATCAGTGCCCGGATGACGTGTACCGCTCGAGCATCCGCCAAGACGGCCTCAGCCCGGAGAACTTCGTAGACGAGCCGGCGGGTGCGCACGCGCATGTTACAATGGGCCTCATGTGAATATCACGGTATGTGCGTTGGTTATGCGTAATAGTAAGTATTGTGGACGATACGCGTTCTGGCAGTATGCGCCGGAGTCGCAATCGAGGCTTGCGTGTTGGTGAGCGAGTCGAATCTTCTCGAAGGTGCCCTCCGTAATCTCCCTTCATGTCGGGGGCCGATGTGCCCGTGGCCTCCTGGTCGTCGCGACATGAGTGTTGTGAAAGTGGATCTGGACAGAGTGACGTAACTACGTACTCGTGTCCATGTCCCCGGTACCGGCGGTGAATTGTTGTAAACTTAGTCCCTGCAACTTAGCTAGGAGTCGACGCTCCTCGTATCGCACATAATCCGACCTGATGCAACGAGGTACCCGCAGTATCGATCGTTGCAGACCTTGCATGTGTTCCACATTCATTTCGCAAGTTGCGTCATCCTTAATTGAACCACCATCCGGAGGGTTTCGGCGCAGTCTGAACTCTTCGCGACTGACCTCTCTCCACTTTCCACACCCTCCGACACTATGGACAGCACTGCGACAGAATGGGAGATTTCACCTGCAATCCCCTCGTTCAACCGCACATGATTGTATTTTAACGGCACCGAAGCCGCCTCGGTGAACGCGTGTTGTATGGGCTGACATACAGACCCCGAATACCTGCATCCATGCGGTGGAAATCTCGTAAGTACTGAATCCCATCCTTGCACGAGTCGAACGTTACTAAGTCACGAAATCTAGTTATCGTTCACACGCCGTCTTGTATATCTCCCCAAACCGACCTTAAGCGGCACGATGTCGCTTTGTATGTGTATTCTTCTGGGCCGCGTAGTCGGTCGCGACTCGCGACGTCCACGCAGTGCGTGTGAGGCACCCGACATGTGTTCAGGAAACAATTCATGACGGTGCCTATCAGACACTCATGGATCCGTCTACCGACGAGGAATCGCTCATTCTGTGGCTCAGAGGCCCATCGATGCAGTCACTCATCCTATGCTTCATGATTTGCTCTCAGTCTCCGATCGACACGGGGAAACCTTAACTATGGAGTCGGTCCACCTTGCGTCTGCCACGCAGTGTTGACCTGGTTGCCTCGTTTCACGTCCCGACTTTCCTTGTCGTCGTTTCACTGCCTCTCCAATCCGCGACACACACAGGCACATCATAGCTGCGTATAAATCTGATGTCAACTCGATCGACAACACACACAACATCTCATCCTTGTCTCTTCCTATCCCTTTCCGTTGTCATCATGGTCTACGCTATGTTCGACATCAAGAAGGCCCTGGAGGCCGACGCCAAAGCTCTTGAAGGGCATTCCGCTGGGCTTGCGTCGATTGCTGGCATTCTGGGTACCATCGCAGGACGGCTGGAGGTACGTTGTCAATCAGTTAAGCGTGCCCAATCACTCATCTCGATTCACACAGTCCGAAACCCTCGCATACACGCCGAAAGGAGAGGCCCTCTTGAGTAAAATGATCGAGCTAAGAGAGCTGATTGAACGGACGAAGACGGATATGATCACGCACGGGAAGGCATTGTCAAGTGAAACCGAAGTTTTGCATCCTGTATTGAAGTACGTAGCTATATCCCCATTCACCAATCTGAATCTGACAGCTCATCATGTCGATATCCTCTTGTAGTCGTCTGACGTTCATGGAGAAGAAGTCAAGCAAGCTTGGCCAGTCGTGTTGGTTTCCTTTCTGGCAACACAGATGTGACGCCAAGGTGCTGGATACGTTGGATAAAGGTCTGTCAACGGTTTTGCCCCAGCTTCAAGTAAATCTCTTCACTTTGAGATTGGGAGTGCTCGTCGCTCATGTATTTCTGCAGCATTACTCCTCCATGCTCAAGTCTTCCAGCCCACCGCAGACAGCCACGATCCCTATGATACCCGTCCTCCCTCCGACCCCCGCGACCGAGCCACGGGCAATATCACCTTCCCTACGTTCGATCTCTGTCGGAACTGGAGGTATGGTATATCCAATGCTCGAAGCGGAGTATGATCGGAAAACTGACACATCGACTCCAGACTTGAATGGAGTCCGGCGCGTAGAGCGCGCCCCCGTAATCGATCGTGTCCCAACTGCTACACTCAGTGCTCCCGCTATCGACAGTGGCACAGCAAGTCTGTCCTCGAAGCAAACTTCTCTATGCTCCCATACTCCAGATATCCTGCCGCCCATGTCTGATGAGGATGCGATGAACAGATTGCCTCAATTGGATGCCGGTTATCGCGCCGTCAAAAACAAGAACAAATGCAAATATGTCCCGGGAACTCGCAAGCGAATTCTAGAAGAGCTGGAGTCATGGGCATTCGGAGTTGCGACGGAGCCCGTCAGCGTCCTCTATGGCATGGCAGGTACTGGCAAGTCAACAATCGCGGCCGAACTAGCGCAACGTATCCAGCACCGCGGACAGCTTGGTGCATCATTCTTCTTTGTCCGGGGACAGGAAGACTATACAACCCTGCTGTTCCCGACCGTCGCCGTTCAGCTAGCTCGTCTTCAACCCTCACTTTGCAACCCGATTGTCGAGGGCATACGGAGCCACCTTGCGGCAGGGCAGCATCAGCAGATGAAGTTTCAAGTAGAGGATCTCTTTGGACCCCTCAAGCGTACCCCAAGTTCTCCGTCCCACGCTCCTGTCGTTATCGTCATTGATGGGGTTGACGAATGCTTGCCGGAAGCTGAAGGTCTCCCGGATCTCATCAAGTCTCTGGCTTCGTTGACTGAGGTCCCTGGCACGTGCCCTGTACGGTTGTTGATCACGTCTCGCCCCGATATGGCGGTCGAGGACACGGTGCGCGAGTTGCAGGTCTCAACCCGAGTTCTATGGATCCATGGAGGAGAATTCGACGACAAGGACGACATCAAGCTATACCTCCGGCATGGTCTGTCGCCGATCATGCCAGACGGCCCAGCTCGTGAGGAAGTGATATCACGTCTCGCGGTTCAATCGGAGGGGTCGTTTGCGTACGCTGGGACAGTCATGGAGCACCTTCAGTCGCGATCGCACTCGAGCCACCTCTCTGAGCGATTGCGTACTGTCCTGACCCCAGCTTCTAATAGCGCCCTAGAACGGATGGATGACCTTTTCCTCACCGCGCTTCGGACCGCATTTCCGCCAACCAGATCTATGCAAACGGATCATTCGGACAAGATTCACCTCAGACGCGTTCTAGGACTCATTACAGTCCTTGAACAGCTCACTCCACCATCCCCCGCCTCGTCCCCGTCGTCTTCACCCCCGCACTTAGTACGTGGTGTTGTCTCTCCCCGCATGCTCGCATTGCTCCTCGGCCCGGAGCTCGCACATGAAGATACAACCCTCGTCTTGAACCGCCTTCGCTCCATCATTCACTTCGACCGCGACCAGCCCGAGGCAGGGTTCTCCCCTATCCACACCTCCCTCCGCACCTTCCTTTCAGACCCGAACCGCTGCACAGAGCCGCTGTACCAGATCGACGCCAAGACGGAGCACACCCGTTTGGCCATGCGCTGCCTCCGCTTTCTGAACACCTCTCTGACGAGACACCTCCTACTCGAGGTTTTCGAGCGGCCGCGCAAGGCCGACGCGTTCGTCGTAGAGCGCCGCTTGCGTGAGAACATCCCTCTCGCGTTGCAGTACGCCTGCGCGTACTGGGCGCCCCATGTTATTGCGGGAAACCTAGATGACCACCTTCCGCAAGAGCTTGGCAGCTTCGTGCGCTCAAAGATGTCAGAGTGGATCGAAATGCTTGGGTACATGGGTGGCCTCGCTCTAGCGGCTCCGGCCTTGCAGCAGGTGATACTACTATCGGGGGTACGTTTTATGTGTGTTTAGCGATATCGATATACTGAGGGCTCCACAAGGGTCTCCTTGACATCAATGTTCGAGCGACTTTGGAGGACAGCATTCGACTGCTACAGGAGAACCTAACTAGACTCGAAGAGTGCCCAAGCGACGTGTACACTCTCAGACCCTTGGGACCAGCTAGCCCGCGAGCGAGTATTGTCTCTTCATTCTACTCCGAGTCGACTCCATCGCCTACTACTCCATCGCCTATTACGCCCCGCGGCCCGACAACTTCAGACTTCGTCCAGTGGCAAAATGGACTGCCGTCTCCGACAGCGAACGGATCAACTGCGACGGTGATCGTCATATCGCCAACGATTGCAGAAGACCACGGGGCTCCTCCTCTTGGACCTGAGCAAGTAATAGAAGACGGTCTTCATAGAGAAACTCCACAGGCGAACGATCGAGCACGCCCGACGGAAGGGGGACCCTCTAAACAGAGTCCCTCGGATGTGAAAGACTCCGCGAAGGCTACTAGAAGCTCTTCACTAGAGTCCACGAAGCCTTCCATCCCAGCAAATGGCGCGCACCCACATCTGCAAGAGTATGTCGCTAGAGCGCAGACCTACGGAGACCAACTGCATCCGGTGACCATACAGACAAGAGGGTCGAAGTCTTCTATCGGAAATGGTAGTAGCACCCACTCGACATCCTCTTACCCCGCCGACTATCTCTCCGTCCTCAAGGGAGCGTTCCCCGGGAAGCCAGGCGACAAGCTTCCTCCGAACACGAAGAGGGTCCTCGGCGGTATCGCACTGCTCACGGGCTCGTTGTCTCCTATCGCGCTCGCCGAACTTACGAAGGTCCCGATCGGCGACGTGACGTCCGTCCTTGACGCGCTCCCATCCGTCTTGCGGTACGACCCTGCAAATCTCGCCGTAAAGGTCGATGTGCTCGACGAGAACTTTGCACGGTTCCTCGTTAGCCGAGAAAATCACAAGCATACGAGGTTCATGGTCGATGTCCGCACCCAGCATACGTATCTAGCCACCAGATGCCTCGAAGTACTCTCGAAGGCGCTCACACGGAACCCATGCCAACTTGCGGATCCCACGGCGACGAGAACAAGCATCTCGGACATCGAGGCGCATCTCGACGTCTCTGTCGACGAGCACGTCCGCTACGCCTGTGTGCAGTGGGTCGCGCACCTCGCGAACTCAGATCCAGGGAACGGGGCGTTGTCGGACGCACTCCTCGCGTTCGTCTCAGGAGAGCACGCGTTCCGGTGGCTGGAGTTGTTGGCGTGGATGGGACAGCTCGGAGTAGCCACGGCGATGCTCTCAAGAGTTGACGATTGGTTTAAAGAGGTGAGTGTCTCTGTGATGCGATGGGGAAAGTCCACTGACTGATAGGTTGTCATACGACAGAACGCCGCCGCACAGCACATCGTGCAGGACCGCCGCGCGGTCAAGGGCCCTACATCCGTCGATGCCCGCAGCGTTCTTAAGCAAATTCGCGACTATGTGATCATGAACTACCACGCCATAGAGGCATGTCCAAGCAGCGTGTACTGAGTAGTAGGGTGGGGAGAGACTAGGGAGAGACGTTCTCCGATAATGTGCTATGTCCATGCACTATGTAACTATTATCTCACCAGAGTCGCGCTATGTATCTCTATCTATGCAATGCGATGATGTCTCCTTGAGGGGGAGATCAGGAGGGTCGCGGTCTTCCTTCGAGCTCGAAGTCGTCCGGGCGTTAGTTTGAACAGCGCAGGAGCTTGAAGAGCGACGAGAACGATCTCAAACGATAAATATCACTCGAAGTACTCGTCTGTAGAGGATGATGATCAAGGAGTGAACTAAGTGGGTAGTCTGAACTGAAAGAGTGGAAACGGTGTTCGCTCGAACATAGTCTTATGAGTAAGTTATGATCGAACTGCACGACCGCCTTCTCTCCTGTATGAAGTCCGAATATGTAACTTTGCTCGGGAGTTAGCAAGCGACCTAGCTGGTACTCTCATAAGCATAAACTTCATGAGCATAGACGGTTCCATCAACACGTAGTAATCGCTCACCTAAGAAGTTCCACAGAACCGTGACCCATCCCCGGACTGCCGCCGTGAGGTACGGACAGCGGACGAACTCGAATTCCAATCAGAACGGATGCATCAGCAACGCCGCGGTCAGCCCCGCCATAGCTTCTAAGCGTTCGATGTCGCTCGCAATCTCGATCCCGTCGTTTTCGAGCATCGTCAGCTGCGGTCGAGCCACGCGATCGTACCGGGGCCAGAAGATCGTCCGGTTCGAGCGGCCTCCGTTCGGGTTACGAGTCGCAGCGAACTGGACGATGTAGTCCGTAAGCTCGTTCCCCGCGGTCAACGACGTGAAGCTGTCCGTGCCATGTGCCTGTCAGAGTCCGCGTCCGCGCGCAGCAAGGGTCAAAACGTGAGCTGGTATCCGTGGAGCATGAAAGCTTAGCCGAGACACGTACGAAGCCGACTCCAGGAAACCCGAGCCTTCGTCCGCCTGTTCGTCGGTTCGCGCGTACACGCTAGATCAGAAAGCAGACTTCCCGTGCGAGTATCGTTCAAGCACGTACTGTATGACCACGTAGGCTGCTTCGCAGACAGCTGGTTGAGAAAGAACCGCCGCGCGGCCTGGAACGCCACGTCGCCATGAAACGCTGCCATGCGCTTGAACATCGGCGCGAGCTCGTTCGCGTCTCCCGTTCCGAAGGGAGAGCCTTGCGTCGGGTCGTTCGGGTAGAGCTCGAGGATCTTCGACAGCTCTGCGTCGGTCGCACCGGGCAGGTAGAACTCGCGGAGGTAGTCGCGGAACTCGTCGTCGGTTCTGTAAGATATAATCAATGGGTAGACCGCCGACTCCTGGAGAACGTGACGCACGTCACGTTGAAGCTTCCGGTGGCGAAGACAGTCCCCTCGTCGAATGCATCCCCTGACAACTGTATCAGACAGGCCTGTGAGATCAGTGGAAAGACTGCTCACCGATCAGGAATGGGATCTTGGCCACGCTTCGTGAGAGGACGAGATGTTGCGGAGGCGCCTTGAGGAACACTCCGTCTGCTCGGGGTACCCAAGCAGTGGAGAGACCCTAAGACCAACATCATGATGTATGAGGTTCGTCAGATGTATTCCAGAAAAACGAGGACAATCGTACAGGATAGCCCAGAGCGACAGGGACATTCTGAGCAGCCGCTACAAGACTCTCGGCGGGGAGCTGGCGGAGGCAGTCCAAGGTGTCCGTCGCATTTGAGCAGCCGGCACTCTCGACCACCGTGTCGTAGGACTGTTGCATCCTCATGTCTGTGATCTGGCCTGTAGGAATAGCGGATCCCGCGCTCATAACCACGCCCTGGAAGAGGCCCTCGGTGTTGCCTCCATTTGTGAGCATCTGCAGTCCGCATGAGACTGAGCCAGCGCTGCTGCCCCAACTATACATGATGTGGGTGAGCACACTCATACGGACAGTGACACGAGAGCAGTATACTCACATGGTGACCCTCTCCGGATCGCCGCCGAAGGCACCAATGTGCTTCTGAATCCAGCGGAGTGCTTCACGTTCTGCGAAGTCAAGTGTGAGTATGTATGCGCACGACCGTCATGCACAGACTCACGGTCATGAAGACCCAGGTTTCCGACTCCGGCTTCCTTGACTTCTTTACCGCCCAGGAAAGCAAAGGCTGCAGCACAGGGTGGAGTGAAATAAACATCATGAGGTGTGAACGACGATGATAGATGTTACCGTTGAGCCGATAGTTCAAGGCAGTGAATATGACTGGCTGCTTGAGCTCAATCGACCGCCGTACGACGGGATCGCCCGCGAACCTTCCCGAACATTGAGCATTGGGAATAGTATGCTTTTCAACGTAGGCCATGACTCACAAGAGGTTTGATCCAACAGTGAAGCCACCTATTCAGATGTACACGTTACGGCCTACTTCGAGTTCAGACTATGAACGGTCCTCACCTCCATGAATGACCTAGGCAAAGGTTAGCTGAGACGTCTTCTAATGGGAGGTAGCGACTACTCACAGCAATGACGGGGAGCTTGTCACCGGGTCTTGTACCCTCCGGGACGCGCACGTTGATCGTTAGGCCTGCCCCCGCCGCAATGAAAACTCCGTAAACAAAGCCCACCGAGTAAATCGAGGAGAAACGACGTACAGTCCTCGCTCTGGACCTGAGCAGGGGAGTCCGTCGTGATGCCTGTCAGATACCCCACAATCGCCTGCAGCATCTGCGGCGGCATATCTGTACGGAGCCCGGATGACAGCTGATAGCACTGGGCAGGGGTCTTGGTGCCGTCGATGGTGCCGTTGTAAGATTTAATCGGTTTTGGGCGACGAAGGCGCAAGTCACCGACGCTGCGGAAAAGACGGTGTGAGTGTCATGTATGTACACAGCGTCGAACTGGGGCCAACATACGGAGGTTCAGCAAACGGGACTCCCAAAAAGCTGGTCACCGAGTCGTTCGTGAAGCCGATGACGGTCGCACCGTCGAGCTGAACCGTCGGTACGTGGACGCCATTGACGGGTCCGGAACCAACGGCCATCCTGAAGGTGAGTGCAAGCTGGACGAAGGTGACGAGAGTACGAGAGAACATGGTTGCAGAGGTCAATGGTAGAAGGGAAGATCGGGGGGTCGAGGTTGTGGTCGAGAGGTGGTTGGGAAGGGTAATTGTGGGTGCCATCCTATTATATGCATCGTAGACCCACACAGTCCCGACGATGGAGCTCGGCCGTACAGTGGATCATCGGCGGCAGCCGCCGGCATCTCCTGGGACTTGCTTGAACCAAGGCCGCTATTCCGAGAAAATGAGTACTGAGAGCGACGAGATATTATGACGACTAGGTCGATACGTACAATATAGCCAAGTTTTTTTCTATCCGACCCATCATCATTCCGAGGCCGGTCGCGAGGAGTGGTCCCGGACAGATACGAAGGTTGAAATGGTGTCTGATCGCGCTCGAGTCGCACGGACTCATTTTCGTCCTTTTGCGTAGGGCGAGCATGACCACGGTCGCGAGGCAGGGTGGTATCAACGTGCTCATCAAGGCATGCTCAGTGGACCGGGAGACAGAGTGACGGCAAGAATAGGAAATGGGATAGATAGATTGGCAGCAACAGTGACTAGAGTACGCCTTTGATGCCTTTCGGTGTCCGTTGTCAGTAGAAAACTAGTGAAGACAGCCAGCAGACGAACAGGAAGAGCTTGTGACCGAAACAATGCGAAGCTCGCGCTCGAGAAAAATGCACGTCGTTTGCTGAGGTAGATATAGATGTATACGCAGTACTCACCACTGACCAGCCTCAAAAGTCAACTACACAATCCCTGAGCCTCATCGGCCACAGGCCTGGACTATAGCTTGAGTTGCGAACCTTGAAGCTTTGAAACTTGAAGGACGAGGACATGCAGACATCTCCGAATCGTCCTCGGAACCTGGGATTTGGTTGCCATTCTCGAGTTGTTGAGATGTAATCATGCGCAGAAGTGTCTCGGTTCTTCTAGATATCTAGCGTGTAGCAAAGCCTTAGCGTGGAGACCAGTACTTGCCATGGTGGAGGAGTGAGTAAGAAGAGCACTAGACGCCGGTGGGCAGAATATCGTAATCAGTATCTGATTAGATAAGATGGCCTTCAACCTAAGTAAGTACCACTCTTCAGACTACCACCGCCGCTGTTGGATCCAAAGTCGAACGTTTGGATACAGCCCCGCGACATAGAACCGCGCATTACCGCGTGCTCCATAGGGCGTCAGAACAAAATTACGTATTGTGGACATTGAAGCATGTAAGTATCGGATGTCCTAGAGGCTGAGAATCCGATACTACGCCGAATGCACGCGCTCGAGTTGACCTTAGTGTCAAATGTGGAACAGTAGAAACCCATACGGCGGCCCGCGAGATGCGCTAGATAGGGAACGCGACAGACAACGCAGTCAGCGCCGCCATAGCCTGCAGCCGCGCGGTATCGTTCCCGAGATGGATCCCGTCCTCGAGAATCGAAAGCACCTTGCGCGACCGGGTGTCGTACTTTGGCCAGGGAATCGTCTTGTTCGAGCCGCCGTTCGGGTCCTGCGTCGCTGAGAACTGGATGATGTAGTCCGTGAGCTCGTCTGCCATTGTCAAGGCAGGGATGAAGTCGGAGCCGTGGGCCTGTGAGAGTGGTGAGTCTCCTGCCACAGCGTATACACAAGGCGTCGCATAGAACATACCGCGCCAAGACCAGCAATGCTACCACGACGACTGACTGTTGATATGGTCCCGGCTATGAGTCGACCATCTAGGCACGTTAATCATGCGACTCACTGAAGGACCACGTCGGCTGCTTCGACGAGAGGTGGTCGAGGAAGAACCGCCTGGGTGCTTGGAAGATCATGTCGCCTTGGAATGACGACATCCGCTTGTACATCGGCGCGAGTTGGTTCGCGTTACCGGTGTCGAACGGAGAGCCTTGAGCAGGGTCGTTGGGGTAAAGCTGAAGGAGCGGCGAGACAAGCGCCTTCGGTGCGCGAGGGAAGTAGAATTGGTGAAGGTAGTCAAGGAACTCCGCGTCGGTGCTGTAAAATGAGATGAGTTTTAGCTGGTCATTGCATTAACTAGAGCACTGACGTCACATTCCAGCTTCCGGTCGCGAAGGCCGTACCCTCGTCTGTAGCATCACCTGCCATTCAATGTTAGCGAATGCGACACTGCGGCTACGCAAACACTACTGGCATACCGGTCAGAATTGGGATCTTGGCGACACTCCCGGCGAAGATGAGATGTTGAGGAGGCGCCTTTAGAAACACTCCATCTGCGCGCGGAGCCCAGGCAGACGCGAGACCCTGGCCCGTAAGCATGAGCAACATTCTTACTAGTACCCACGGGGTTTGGTAGCTCACAGGATACTCGAAGAGGTTGGGAATGGTCCCAGCGGCCGTAACGAGCGTATCTGCAGGGACATGTCGGAGGCAGTCCAACGTGTCTATCGCGTTCGCGCAGCCTGCATGCTCGACAACAGTGTTGTAGTACGGCTGCTGGTACGTGATGTCTCCGGTAGGGATCGGTGAGCCGGCATTCATGATAGCACCCCGGAAGAGGCCCTCGGTGTCTCCACCGTTGGTGACCATCTGTAGGGCCGTGGAGATTGCGCCAGAACTTGGACCCCATCTGTACAAGGACGCGAGTGAGCATACGATTCCACGACATGACAGGAATTCGGTAGCGTACAGAGTGACCTTCGCAGGATCTCCGCCGAACGCTTCGATATATTTGTTGATCCACCGCAGTCCCTCACGCTCTACGAAGACGAAGGTGAGAGATCATGCATACACGATCGATGTGTCGACTCACGATCATGTAGACCAAGGTTTCCGACTCCTGCTTCTTTTACCTCCTTGCCGCCGAGGAAGCCGAACACTGTGATAGAAATGAGTAAGTGCCGGACGGAGGATGTAGAAATCCTACCATTGATCCGATGGTTCATCGCAGCGAAGATGACGGGCTGTTTCAGTTCAATCGAGCGCTGCACTACTGCATCGCCGCTCATCCTATGAAACGCATGAGCATGTTCTCATTCATGCCGCGAAAGAACAGACTTACTGTGTGGTCGAACCAAGCGAGAAGCCACCTATGACAACGTTGTGAGTATTTCGTGCCTGCACTTGCTGGGACTGGTCTCACCGCCGAAGATGAACTACAGACAACCGTCAGGTTACGTCAATTAGAATATTCAAGGATCATGATGATGGTCACTCACAGCGATGATGGGCAGCTTATCCCCAGGCTTGGTCCCTTCCGGTACCCGCACGTCGATCGTGAGACCTGCCAGTGGTGTATTACACCACGCCACGTTCTGAGTCGTGAGCGATTCAGGCGACAAGATTGGTGGGGCCGAGGTACTTACAGTCCTCGCTCTGAGGTAGATTGGCGCCGTCTGCGAACCCGGCGACGTACGCGTTCATGAGCTGCTGCATCTCAGCAGGCATGTCCGTCCGGATGGGCGGGAAAAGCTGCATGCATTCTGTAGCAGGCTTGGTCGCGTCGATGGTGCCGCTATAGGAGCTCAGCGGCTTCGGGAGGCGAAGGCGCAGATCGCCCAATCTGCCACACTGGGGGTCAGCTCATGCAGCGGGGTACGGGGGAGAAATGCGCACGGAGGCTCTGCAAATGGGATGCCCGTGAAACTCGTCACCGAGTTGTTCGTAACGCCGATGACGGTGGCCTTGTCGAGCTGGACGGTCGCGGTGTCCGCTCGGAGGACCGCGGGAGACGAAACAACGGTGCCGAAAGCGAAAGCGAGTTCGAGGAATGTTACGAGGCGAGAACTCGAGAACATTGTGGCAAAGAGGATAGGTGCTAGAGCGGTGAAAGACCGAGTAGTATGAGTGGTGAGTGAGGCTAGGACAGGGCCAACCGCATATATACTCGTCCAGCTATATGCTACCTCAGCTCTGAGTGTACTCGGGAGTGACAACGCCGACAAGGACGCGCGTCATCCCGGAACGCCAGGATGACGCGTCTTCTTTGCCGTGCATGTCAAAGAGACGAGGGCACGGAGATCAACGGCAATGGCAAACCTTGTCAGTGAAACAGGTGTTCTCATGCATAGCGAACGTCATCTGGCGTCCTATGTGCAACAGCAAATAGCGGCGACGTCTCTTGATACCTCCAGTGACGCGCGAGATCACGATCGTCTGGGGTACAGGGGCGGTGCAAATTAGTCGTTGTGGTCGTGCCGCTGGGTTGCGTATGCTTATCATCTCGGTGATGGACTAGGCGGCGTTCGTAATTCGAACAGGTGCTTGGCGGGCGGCGGCCGACGACGAGAGACCTATGTATGTACATCTCCTGCTTGTGCATTTCGAAAAATGACGGAAGAACGACCAAGATCAGTAAGAGTTTCTATGGCCACAGACGATGATTAGACTCGACGTACCGAGCAACCTGTGATAGTGAGGTTAGCATGATTCAGTATAAGCAGTATATTGGTAATTGCGATGTTGTCGGATTTCGTGGATACTACATAACGGCGCCCCTACTCGGGGCTTGAGCTTACGCCTGAAATAACCGATCAGCACCACTCGAAATTCGGCGCAGGTATTACTTACCAAAGCCGGTACAACACGGACAGGGCACTCAAGACCGCCGCAGCCTTCATCCTTCGGTATCGTTCCCACCAGCGACCTCAATCCCACTTTCCATGATCGAATTCTAGTACTTGCCGGAACGCAGCGTCGTACCTGGGCTACGGAATGTCCCATCTGACCCGCCGCTGCCTGTTCATGAGCAGCTTCCTCACCAGGATCTCACTAGCTGAGCAGAGGCGACACGTACGAAGCCGAGGCTAGGTGTCCTCGTCAGTCGAAAGTTCAAGCGTCCGTGAATGGATGCAAGAGAATCGGATTGAGACCTGTGACGCGAGCAGCTGTATGCGTGATCGTGCGCGCGGTGCGGACGAACGAGAGAAGTCAAACTTCAGCGTACTCCTTGACGGACAAGAGGAGAGTGCATCCAAGGTAGCATGCGCCGAGCATTTGAATGTTGCAGTCGGATGACATATTCAAGAGAGCGAGAGATGTCCTACGAGCCGGATCAGTGATACTGAGGTGGACGTCGGCCACCTCGAACGAGGCAGACTCCCTGATGCAGAGGTTCTCAGCAGCTAGAGTCAGACGCACCGGGCACATAGATGTCACTGAGGGGATGGACTCACGTATCAGTCATATCTACATGTTCAGACATCCGGGAGACTCGGACAAGGAGAGCGATGTCGCCGATGTTACGAGTGCATGATCGCGTGGTGCACCCACTGGCAGGGTGAGGAATCGACACTGTTCGGATCGGATACGGCCGTAGTTGAGCGAAACCACGCGTACACGCATGAGTTCTCTTATGCGAGCGTATAAGCATGTGCCCATACCATCGAAGGGTGGTCAACGGGGACAGATACTCACCATGGCACCGTTCCCTGAGGCGGTCTCAGCTCCGGCCCTATCGTAGAGTGCCTAGGGGCACAGGCGGACGCCTCATTCAAATCGCTTATCATGGCTTCCCTTGACAGTGTTCGTGAGAGATGATGAAATGAGCTACGAAGACGTAGCGTCCACTCACGAGTTTTGACCTACACAACACAAGCTAGGCGACCATCATACCAACGGTGCTGAGGGTGAAGCTGTGGAAGGGAAACAAATATGCTCTCTGTGCATTTGCATCAGTGACTGTAGAATCATCGTTGGACCATACGTCACGTCGACAATACTCGTGCCACAAATCTGTCCGGCACGGCAAATATTCGAGCAGAGGGACGTTCCAGGTGTGTATAAAGCATATAACATCACCTGAAACAGAAGAAGTAGACGATGTGCTTGAGGGATTGAAGGAGGAAGACATCTGAGCGACGAAGAAATCGTGAGGCTTACCTGCGTGCGTGTGCATGACGGAAGACACCATATCAAGCCTGGTAGCCTCCTAGCCGACGTCTTGCACACTTCGAGGCCCCTCCTATCTCAAGGTATCCCGTCACAAAGAAGGTCATAATCGTGGCTGTCTCAGGTGGGGCCGGCGAAGGAACAGAACAGGACAGAGACTCAGAGAGACAGGCGGCAGGAGGTGGGACCTGTGCCGTAGTGGAGCACGGGGATCGCTGCGCTGCTGAAGCCGAGAGCAGTAGGAATAGAGTACTGGGAGCAGCTAGACCCCGCTGTAGCAGCTAGTACATAGCCCACGAGAGCCCTGCTGAGCCTGAGCTGAGCGCAGGGAGGAGGAGAGGTAAAGGGCGCTTGAGACTGAGACGCTCTCAAGCTGCTCCGGCCATTGCCGCTCTGGGTGGTAGGCGCCCGGATGACGTACTACGACCACGTCACCGCTCATTGCCCCCAGTGTGGCCCTGCCTGCTACATCTCTATCTGAGATCTAGAGTCTACAGTGAACTTGTCTCCCGTAGGCAGACGATGTACAGGTCCTATTGAACGGGGGGGCGGACGGACCTGTCTAACACAGTGAACACCGTGCTGCCCTTGTGCTGCCCCGCCGTGCAACATCTCAGCCGGGCGAGTCCGTGCACACTCCTCGAGTCGACTGCTCTCCCTCCGCCGCCGACTCGGAGACCCGGTTGGAGCAGTAGCGATCCATCTAGTATAGATTCGACATGGTTCACGCACCTCCTACGAATCAAATTGCATCAATTAACCTCGGATTATGTCAAGCATTCTGCCCACCGGTCCTGACCCCGACTCCGTGCGCTTCCACTCGGCATCAACCAACCCGTTTAAACATAGATGTGATCTGCACGAGTTAGTCATCCGCGAGAAAAACACCGCCGGTTGTCGATGTTCGGCGAATCAGTCAGTGTTATCCCCGTCTCTAGGCGAACGTCCTCCTCAAGACCGAGCATCCGCATCATAGACCATGTGCAACTGCAGGCAGCTCAAGTTCACACTCTATCCAAAGTCCAACTCGAGCCTTGACTTATACGTCTCTAGTATTTGACGCAGTAAACGTGTACACATGAAAAGCGACAGCTGCAAATATTCAAGCCGGTGGCGCAGGCTTCGGTGTAAGTACGCCGTTAGTCGTACTGAAAAGGAGGACTTCCATGAAGTGTCACGAAGTGATGTCCACCACGCTCCCCGTCGATCCCAGAATGACCGGTCATGAGTTTAAAATTGTACTGAAGGTTTAATACCGTACGAACAGCCCTCAACCTCGTGTAGGCCGTGTAGGCTTATTGCCCTTTCGCCAGCCCGGCGTGTCGACACTGTCTCCGTGCACCTTCCCCTCTGCACCTTGCCTCTGCACCCCTCACTCCGCACCTACTCTGATGACCTCTTCTCGCCAATCCGCAACGAATGCACTAGAAAGTGGACTTGGGGTCGTCGAGAAGCTGTTGAAGATTGGCGAACCTGTTATCGAGTTGATACCAATCCAGGGAGCACAAACTGCACTCTCGATACTTTCAACGCTGCTGAACAAAGTCAAGGTACGTGAAGTGCTATATGATTCATGCCCTAGCACTGCAATGGACGTCTAAAGCTGCTTGTCGGCCCCATCAAAAGGAGACGAAGAAGAACCGGGAGGATATCTCGCAGCTCTGTCAAGAGCTCACGGCCTTCGGCGACTGCATCTCCACCGTGTTTGAGAACATCAGAACCCAACTCAAGCAACGCCCTGCAGACCCAATCGGAGGTACACAGACTGACCCCGCTGGGAATCCCCCGGGCAAGACGACGGAACAATTTCTCAAGGAGCGCTTCCCCGATCTTGCGAAAGATGCGGATCGATTGAAACGGTAAGTAGCTTACATTCCAGCTCGACGCTTGCTTGTTTCCGCCCGCCCTGAACCTGTCCTCCTAGCGACCTTGAAGAAGTTGTGAAGCTGGCAATAACCATCGTCAACCGGCCGTGGTACAAACGATTCTGGACGTCGAGCGAAGATCAGGAGAATCTGCAAGATCTGAAAGGCAAAATCGCAGCAGCTCGCGAACGCTTCAATGTAAGCCTTCTCTGAGCCATTATCATATTCAACACAGTCTCATAGAAGATTGCAGATGGCTGGACAGATCAGGATACAGGCCGCGGTAGCCGAGATAGGCGACGGTGTCCGGGTATGTATATGCTACATTATATTCTAGGCCATTTAATGGTACTGATATTGTTGTAGGAGATTAGAAGAGAACAGATTAGCCAAGGTGCAGTCCCGTGACAGTCTTGCGCGTACGTGCAGGGCTAATTCTTAGTCTAGCCGATGCAGATATTCTGGGAAAGCTACGCGTTGTACAGGAAGCCCGATACGGATCGAACGGAGAAAGGACTCGATACCTGAAAGAGACTCGCAAGGAGGTCTTTCGGACTCTCGAACAGTGGGCCGAAGGGAGGTTCGAAGGCAAGCCTGTTCTCCTCCTCACCGGTTTAGCAGGATCCGGAAAATCGACCATCGCTTGGGAGTTCTGCCGCCGAATGGTCGAGAAAAGCAACTTTGGCGGGTCGTTCTTCTTCAGACGCGGAGAGCAATCACTCGAATCCACCCGGGGCTTTGTTCCCACCATCGCACACGACCTCGCGAAATGTCAGAAGGCGCTGCTTAGCCACATCGTAGATGCCGCGAAGGAGTACGACAATCCGTCTTCTTCACATACGATGGAGGATGCCTTCGAGAAGCTGATCCGTGCACCTCTGCGAGCACTACCCCAGTCCCACCCTCCTATATTCGTTGTCGTGGACGCGCTCGATGAGTGCGCTCACGATACTTATGGCTCCATCTCCACGCTACTTCGCCTGTTGATTTCATGTGCCTCCTCGTCACCTCTCCGCGTGCTTCTCACCTCCCGCGAGGGAAAACACTACATCGACAATATCAGGGCTGCTCCGGACCTCATTGAAGCCGTCCACTCTCTCGATCTCCAAAAGGACACATCCATCTCTGACGCGGTTGCAAAGGATATCCGTCTCTTCTTCACCACTGAGCTCGCTAGGAACGCGCCGGACGACTGGAAGAAGTGGTACGAGGCCGACCCCACCATCATCGAACGCTTCACTGCGCGCGCAGACGGACTGTTCGTGTACGCCCGAACTGCGGTCGAGCTGTTGCTCGCCTACGTTACCACCACTGAGGCCCTCCAGGAACGATTCGAGGACATCATGAAGCCACACCCATTCTCTAGATTGGATCGGTTAGACGAGCTCTATATCACCGTTATGAGGACCGCCTTCCCTATTCGTACGATGACGGCGTTGGAGAAGGAGCGAATGCGGCGAATTCTTGGCTATCTGGTGACCTTGCAGACAGATATTTCACCCGCTACCTTGGAGGCCCTGGTCCCCGATCTGCGAGTGTCGGACTCATTGGCAGTGCTGTCCAAGCTCCGAGCTGTGGTTCATGTCGACCTTGACAATCCTGACACTCCCTTCCGCATCGCCCACGCGAGCTTCCGCGACTTCCTTCTTCACCCGCCCTCCGAAGACAAGGTTATATCAGACTACCAGCTCGAAAACCTGGAAGGCGACAGCCATGCGGCTCTATTCAGGTCGTGCATGCAGGCCCTGACCCCATATACTAGACACGACACCGATGTAACCAGGATTCGCCTCCGTATCACATTAACTTCGCTCGTCGTACATTGCGGAAGAACGGCCTATGGCATGCCCGGATGGAGTCGACTAACAATAGCCGGGTGTTATGCCGTCAGATACATCCGCCGCCATGTCAATGCCGAGCTGCTAAACCCTAAAGAGCTCCATCTTTGGAAACAGCTATCGTGCCAGGATGACCGGGGATACGACGAGTCATCCCGCGGGACCCCCCTTGATATTTTATCTGTTGCATTAGAAGATGACGTTAGGATATACCCTATATCGAAGGTCGTCGATCAACTACTACACGAGTTTCAAGTCCACCACATTCCCTGGCATCCATATGGGAAACACTTCATTGTGCACGTTGCCACAACCAGGTTCCCTTATTACGCGAACACGGGCAGTGAAAGTGTGACTCTATCAGAGGTGAGCTGTGCTGATTACAAGACACACCCGCAGTTAGCTTATCATGTTGGCGGGACTTTCATACAGGAGGTGATTGACGAGCCTCAGGAAGAGGTCTATGACAAGTTTATTCAGAATCTCGGCGAGATTATCAAAAATAGTGAGATTTCTTCTCACAGAAGTAAAGCAACCATTCATTTAGTTGTGCACCGAACGCTTGGGTATTTCTAGTCTGGTGAGCCTCTCGTCCCATCTACATCTACTTTGGTCACTCAGATACACCAATTGACATAGGCCACCGTACAAACACCAGCACTGGCAGTTTCTTGTGGCATATGCACAAGACGAGTTGAACTCCCTTCACAGCACCCTGCGCTCCATTCAACACTCTGAATCTCCCGGCGACGGAATTTCGATAGTAACTGCTTTGCAGAAGGCAAGAATGCTATCGATATATTGGGATATCTATGGAATACCGATGACCCACGTCAGTATCCCTCTCAACCAAGCTATGGTCATTAATCACTCACGTTCTGCATTTAGAAGCATTTGAGGTTAGACGATGTGAGAAATAATGAACGCTCAGTATACTTTCCTGAAATGACGATTATTCTACCACAGTGGACGTTGAAAACCATGCTCGCTACAGTGGATGCCACGATGCGTTGTCCGAAGATCTTCCCGAATGACGGCTCGGACACGGACGTTCACGGGCAGGAGCACCGGTGCAGTCTACTAGCTCGTATACTGCCGGGGGCGGACGCGATGGCCGACAGAGAGGAGACTGAAGTACTTGAGTAGACATTTAGGTCTAGGGCTGATACGTACACATCCTGGTTCTCTTCATAGAGTTCCAATCCATCTGATTCTTGATCTTGGTTCCGCCGCACCTGCATACGATATGTCTATATATGCATTCATCGTTCCATCTCGTTTACCCCCTGACAGAACTACATGACCGGGACTGATAGAAAGAGTCACGTTGATAGCGCTATAGATCATATCATCGAAGTCGCCTTGAGCGCACGACCGGCATCACCGCACAACGACAAAGGGTCAAGCACTCACCGACACCAAAACGAGAACACGAGTCGCGCACGCATCACACAAGCATCAGTCGACGGTCTCGAGTCATGTCCGTCAGAGTCGAATATATTATCTACCACGCGACAGAGAATGTACCGACCACATCCTACGCCTCCCCAACGACGCACGACATCTACTTGCCACCAGTCGTGCCCATGCCCATCGCCGTCTTGAACGAATCGTAGATCCACCACTGGAACCCGGTGAGCGTACCGATCATCAGCACACGCGTGCCAAGGCCCTTGGTCGCGAGGGTCGCAATGCCCGTCTCGGACGCGATCGCGCCGAGGCTCTTGCCCCGGTTCGCGGGCTTGCCCATGAGCGACACGATCGAGTCCGCGGGGTGCGAGACGACGGCGCAGACGACACCGGCGAGGTAGCCGGACGCGAAGGTGACGCCGAGCTGCGTGGTCTTGCTGTACGTGTCCTTCGGCGCGGTGAAGACCTTGCTGTAGAAGATGCCGACGATGTACTCGAAGAAGAAGAACTTCGCCATCGTGTAAGGGATCTACGAAGACGAACGCGATGTCAGTAATCAGGTGATGGACCGTGTTCACGGATGCGGACGTACCTGACGCGACCACAGGGGAATGACGGAGCCGAAGGGGTAGCGGGTCTCGGCCTTCAGCCTGCTCATCTCACGGAGAGCAGCGAGCATAGGGACGGGGAAGGTACCGACGGGGCTCGTCTGGATCTTGACCTTCGTCATCTCCAGAGGGCAGAGGGCGATGTCGGCGAAGAACTCCGCCGACGCGGAACCGGCACACCAGATGGCACCCTTGTACTTCGCGGACGCCTCCTCACCCGCGAGGTTCATGTAGTAGTCCTTGAAGACTTCGTAGAGACCGTACTTGAAGAGACCCTGGAGCGAATAACCGATGAAGGTGGGGCCGAAGCCCTTCCAGATACCGGTCGAACCCTCCTCGGCGATGAGGGTCTTGATACCGGATGAGAGACCGCGGTACTTCGTAGGGTTGACCTACAAGCGGAATAGTGGTGAGCACCGAGGGCGCAAGATTGGGTGTAAGAGGGTAAAAGGTCGGACGTCGAGCTCCACATTGCGAAGACAAATGCATGAACACAAAAATCGGCGCTGGCGTAAAAGGAGCCGCACAACAGGTCGTTGGACTTGCCCTTGCCCCTCACAAGTCCGTGAGCGTGCACCACGCCGACGGCTGGACGAAGAGCATCCGCCGGGTCGCCGGACGTAGCGGGTACAGGCGATACACCTACCCGTTCCCGTCGGAAGCCTTACACGGCCCGTTACGGACCGTCGGGCGTCGAACGAAGATGAGTGACGCAACGGAGGGAACGTGTCGGCAGGCACACAAACACCCTCATCTACCAGCGAGTAGGAGCTGAGTGGGCACGAATGCTTGGTGGAAGGAGGATACGCGAAGATGGAAAAGGAATTGTACGTGGCTACAAAACTCGGGTCGAAACTCACCTGCATGTTGCATTTTGTGACATCGAGGGGAGTGATACCAGCGTGGGTGAAGCCGCAGGCAAGAGCACCACCAAGCATGCACTTGGAGTAGTAGCTGGCGTCGTGAGGAACAGGTCCGAGGTACCTGGAGGTCAAGGGATAAGTATACGAGATGCAAGAGTTGACACGTCAACAACACTCGCCTTGCGTCCCACTTTCCGGAAGGTGCGAGGTGAGCCATGTCTGCTGGGTATTATCTAGGAGGTCGTAAATGTAGATCTAAGGCTTGACTGGATGTCCTGTCCGAGTCGAAGCAGCGGCAGCGCTGGCGGTGGTGGTGGGGGGAGGAGGAGAGGGGACCGGGATGATATCGGCTCGACGCGCTGTTGCCGTATAAATTTTGGACGCGGTTTCCCTCGGGCCCCTCCTCCGGCCCACACCGAGCCAATCAGCGGCCGCGGAGCCCAACGTGGATCCACCACAAAGTCCGCCCTCCCTCAGCCTGAGATCTCTCGCTTTGGGCTCCCCGACGGCCGACGCTTGTCGACGTCGTCCGCGTCGGCCTGCGCATCGCGGCCGCCGTCGTCCAGACCGTGCGCTGCGCTGTTGAATAGCCCTGCGCGCTTTGGAACTGAGCCTGGCCCGTCACGAGAGAGGTCTTCGTAATCACACGTCTCCTTACTCACATCTGCGCCTACTCGTGTTCCCGACCCCGGTCCTCCTGAATACAAGTATGGCCTCTATGCCCCGACGACTTACTCTTGCCTTGCATTCTACATCCTCGGACGACGACGACACCACCCAGCGTCGGCGGTGACAAACATGGCGCCCGTAGCCCTCTCCAATCATTCCGACTCTTTCCTTGTTGTCTCCGACCCCGCTCCGACACGCAAAATGAACGGAGCTGCACCCCCGACGGACTTTCCGCTCATTCCGGCGACATCTTCAGCTTCTCGGCCGCGGGCGGTGGTCGACCAGCCTGTGCGGACGGAGTTTTCGTTCGACCCCATCGAAGATGCGATCGAAGCGTTTGCGAGAGGGGAGTTTCTCGTGGTGATGGACGACGAGGGCCGGGAGAACGAGGGAGACCTCATCATCGCGGGCAGTGCGCTCTCGACGCAGAAGATGGCGTGGATGATCAAGCATTCAAGGTGAGTTGCCAATAATTGAGCGATTTGGGGGGCATTGCGGCTCGAGCAAAGGACATAGCCCAAACAGCGAGCGAGAGTAGGGTCCATGCGTGATGTTAGAAGTGCCTACGGCCCAGATGCGGCGCATATAGTCATCTCCAAGACGTAGTACCCAAGAGACTATCTTCTCAGATGACCGAGTCAGTACTCTTGGCTCCTCCTGGTCTAGAGAGCATCTCACGGCGCAAGGTCGACACCTCCTATACTTCGAGGGCGCATTGGCTCTGACTGTCTGGAGACGAGTTTGGCACTTCGAGGACACCGTCCCCGACCAAGTCAAAGCGCGCTGAGCTGACTTCAGACAGCCTTTCAAGGCACACACTCCCATCTGCATTATCTTCGCGTTATGATCTTCTCGCTCTGCAAACCGTAGCTCACCCGAATTCTACAGTGGATATATCTGCGTCTCCCTCCCGGGCGAGCGTCTCGAGGAGCTCGCGATCCCCATGATGGTACCCGAAAACGAAGACAGACACCGCACCGCATACACCGTCACCGTCGACTACAAGCACGGCACCACCACCGGCATCTCCGCGCACGACCGCGCCCTCACCGTCCGCGCCCTCGCATCGCCGCTCACCACCCCGCACTCGTTCACCCGCCCCGGCCACATGGTCCCCCTCCGCGCGCGCCCGGGGGGCGTCCTGACGCGGCGCGGGCACACCGAGTCCGCGCTCGACCTGTGCGCGATCGCCGGGCTCCCGAGGGCAGGGGCGCTCTGCGAGCTCGTGGAGGACGACGAGGAGGGGAGCATGATGCGCCGGGACGCGTGCAGGGCGTTCGCGGACCGGTGGGGCATCAAGATGATCAGCGTCGAGCAGCTCGCGCGGTGGAGAGAGGCGCGGGAGAAGGAGGCGGACGCGTGAGGCGTAGAACGGGCGTATAACAGGTGTATCTCTAGCCTTTCTGGTTCAACATAATTGGTTCACTCCTTTGCAGAACTGTCTCCGCCGATCCTGGGTGTTTGCGCAAAACCTTGTCGTTCGGTGCTTCAGCCTCACTTGGGTGTAGACTTGGGAGGAAATCGTGATGGTGGTGAGTGCGCGACAGTTGACTGACTGTAACAGCCGGACGGAGCGGACGACGAAGTACTGCGGCCACTCGATTTGCAAACGTCCGTCCGTCCCAGTCAACTCGTTGAGGAGTCTTTTCCTCTCGCAAATACACACACATGGGAGACGCTACAAGCTAAGTGTAGTGGACAACTGAGGTATGTTCGAGTATTCTCAAGGGCGTTTGGCTTACGGCTGTTGGCACGACCGTCCATTACTATTAGGACGAGATATATCTACCGACTGAAGTTAAGGGAGGCATTTGGTACCACTGGAGCCTTCCAACGGCTCCGTCAGCCCCGAGTCTGCAGCGTGGGGTCTTCCTGAGGAAGTCTCTTGGCGCGAATGAGTTCACCTGACTCTTTTTGACGTGTCCAGCCGCCTTCGAGCCCCAATGCCGACATTGTGACTCGTTCGCCGCTGCGACGAGGTGCATATAACCATCCGTGTATTCCCGCGTCTGGACTCAGCTCAGCCTTCGATGCTTTCCACACTCTGCTGGTTCATCGCGCTCGCGCAACTGGCCGTCGTCGGAGCAACCGCAGCGTCTACAGACAGGCCTCGCGCGAACGCCCCGACTGTCACGCTCGACAATGCGACTGTCATCGGTTTCACTGACAACCTGGTGACGAGCTACTTGGGGATCCCGTTCGCCCAGCCTCCGTACGCACTCCGCTCTTCTTCACCCACGGATAGCGTTCGAATGCTGCTGACTCGCACTGCGTCGGCAGCGTTGGCGACCTGCGGCTGCGTCTACCGAGGGCGATCGGCCCGTACAACGGCACGCTCGACGGCACAAAAGCCTCAGCGCAGTGCATGTAGCTCCAGGCTGCGATCCGTCCTGATCTTCCTCCGGAGATGAAGCGAGACGTGGACAATTACTTTTCGATCGTAAACGGCGCTAGCGCTCCTGTTCCGATGGAAAGCGAGGATTGTAAGTGTGACTGCGTTATAGATGTCGAGGTGGTGCGACGTGCTCACATCTGCGTAGGCTTGACGATCAACGTGCATGTGCCCGAAGACGCGAGGACGGGCGACAAGCTGCCAGTGATCGCTGTAAATCTTTCTGAAACTCATCACAATGTGTGTCTGACCTTGCGTCCAGTTCATCTACGGAGGTTAGGCCCTAGTACAACGAGTTGGAATGTGCTACCGCTGACGGAATGTCACTAGGTGGGTTCGCATTCGGGTCGAACACTCAGTAGGTCATCGGTTCGGAATAGGTATCCAGCCTACTCACGACACTTACTACGCAGATTTTCCGTAGACACTGTCATTCGGCGGTCGATTGAGTTGAATAACAAGGTTATATTTGTCGCCATGAACTACCGCCTTCACGGTGAGCTTCTACATTAATTACGGTCGCGCCCCTCTCTACTCACATACTTCGTGTTTTAGCGTTCGGGTTCCTGGGCGGGAAAGAGGTGAAAAAAGGCGGCGTCGGCAACCTCGGCCTCCACGATCGTAAGCGTCTAGTCCGCTATATACTGCGACGTACTGAGTGACTCTGCGCTTCAGAACGCGAGGCACTTCGATGGGTGCACCGGTACATCTATGCGTTCGGCGGAGACCCCGAGAAGGTGACACTGTGAGCCCGCCCTTCTCCTTTGCTGGCAGAACGCATCCGCAGACTCACTGTGCGTTTAGCTGGGGCCCGAGCGCGGGCGCGATTTCGTCCGCGCTGCACATGCTCGCCAACAGAGGAGACACCGAGGACCTCTTCCGCGCCGCGGTGATGAACGCCGGCTCGCCGATTCCTACTGGGGACATCACACAGCTGCAGCCGTCCTACGACAAAATCGTGCAACATGCAGGCTGTACGGATGCTTCCGATACTTTGAACTGTTTTCGCGGGGTCCCCGCGAGCACGCTAGTCGCCGCCGCTGCGACTATTCCTGGCGTGTTTGACTATCCTGTGAGCGGCATCCTTGTCTTGTCTGTGTTCCGCATCAGCTTCTCCTGACCACGGACTCGCCAATCCGTGGCTTCCACGTGCGGACGGAGTGTTTCTGACTCATCCGCCACAGCAACTCGTTCTCGCCGGACGGGCTGCGAAGGTTCCTATTTTGACAGGTCAGTGAATTTGATGTCCTTGACGTTTTCTCTTCCCAGTCAACACGATCTTTCATCAGGTGACGCCCTGGACGAGGGCACAATATTCGCCACGGGAAGCTATAACATAACGTGGGTCGTGTGGAGTGGACTTGCATACTCATTCCGTTACTGATCCATCCCGCTGTAGGACGGAAGACGAGTTCCGCGACTATCTACAATTCTTTTTCCCTGGAATCTCCCAGTCGCTACTATCTATGGTCCTCCAGGTATACCCGGACGATCCGGCACAAGGTTCGCCATTCGTGACGGGTGACGCCAACCGGCTCGCGCCCATGTACAAACGCATGGTGGCCTTCCAAGGGGATTGGCTCTTCCAGGCTCCGCGGCGGACTATGTTCCAGACAGCCGACCTGGTCGTTTAGTGCGTGCAACTACTGGCAGCATCTCTCATGTCTCCGGCCTGTGATCTGACTCGTTACGTCTGAACAGTCAGTCGACGGGGTAGCGTGCCCGGGCTCGGTGCTGTACGTGCTCCTTCCGGACGACTATCGCCTGCCCGATAGCGATGCTAACCACGAACAGGCACACGGCACCGACGTGGTCCCTGCGCTGGCTGTGGGGAACGAGCTGACGGACTACGTCATCCAGTTCGCCGCGACGCTGGACCCGAACGGCGCGTCGAACAAAACCATTCCGTGGCCCAAGTACGACACTCCCTCCCGCCAGGTGCTCTCAATCCTCGAAGATCGGATCGAAATCGGACACGAGGCAGAGCGGACGGCACTGGGAGTGCTGAGCACGCTTTCGTTCTCGTATCCGATCTAGTAGGTCGTGTAGTAGCCGGGTGTCGAGCGATACCGATCTGCACCTTCAAGCTCAAGCTGAAACTTCGAGTGGGGGCGTTGATTTTAGAGTGCGCGTTTCGCATCGGTCTGTTCACCTTGAACTCCGCGCGATCTCGTCTGTGCTGCATATACTCACTAACAGTGGAGAAGTCCTATACCGGTACCTACGACTCCGTCGCCCTCTTGTGGTCGCGTCAGGCATGTCTGCCATACTCGATAACACGGTCTATTACCTGACAACTGACATCGTGTCCATCTTCCTAGACCCCGTACACGATGGCGAAGTTCTTATTAGAGATCTTCGGCCTCTTCTATAGCACGGTCTTCACCGCGCCGAAGGATACTTACAACTCGGCGTCACCTTCGCGTCGGGTTACCTCGCCGGTGTCGTCTGTGCCGTCGCCTCGCACCCCCTTGACTCGCTCGTGACGCTCATGGCCAAGCCCGCGAACAAGGGCAAGAGGCTCGGCGCGATCGCGTCCGAGACCGGCATTGCCACCCTTGCGACCAAGGGTTTCGGCACGTGTGTCGATGATCGGTACGCTCACTGGGTTCACGTAGTGGATCTACGACTCCTGCAAGACGGCGATGAGCATGGGTACAACTGGTGGCAAGGATATGTCCTGTGTGGTTGGGGAGCCAGGGGAGGCGTAGGATGTGGTCGTTGTACTCTCTGTTGCATGTTATATATTCGACTCTCAACAGACCGTCTATTACTAGGGTGTTGCGGGTCTCCCGGTGAGTGCTCGACACTGTGACTGTGCGCTGTTGCTGCTATGGTTCGGTCTCCCCTCGACGTGCCCTCGAGGATTCGTATTGACTTTGATGATAGGATGCGACTTCAGTCGACGACCTTCGCATCCGCCCTCGCTCGTTGAGCTAGACTGCACTCGAGCTTGTGCCCGTGAATGTCCGCGTCAGACCCGGGATTAGGGAAGATCTTCGGACAACGCATCGTGGCATCCACTGTAGCGAGCATGTCGTCCAAGGTCCACTGTGGCAGAGTATCCGTCATTTCCGGAAAGTATGCGAAGTGTTCATCATTTCTCACTTTGCCTAACCTCTGAAAAGCAGGTGAGTAATTAAAGACCACAAGGTTGAGAGCGATACTGACCGTGTGGGTCATCGTGAAGCTTAAGAGATAACAAGACCACGATAGATATCTTGCTGCGGCCAGAGCAGTGACTATCGACACGTCGCCGGGACATTCAGAGTGGTGAATGGAGCGCACGGCGCTGCGAAGGCGGTTGAACTTGTCTTGTGTGCCATATTCCGCCCACCACTTGTCTTGGTGCTCCCTATGTCATAATTGGTGTGTCTGAGTGATAGTCCGACCGAAGTAAATGTAGATGGGACTCGGAGAGGCTCACCGCCGTAGCACTGGAATTTACCCAGGAGTTCGGTGCACAAATAAATGAATGGTTGCTTTACTTCCGCGAAAGAACTCTCACTATTTTTGACAACCTCGCCGTAACTTTGGATAAGCTTGTCATAGACCTCTTCCTGAGGCTCGTCAATCACCTCCTATATGACAGTCCCGTCAATATGATAAGCTAACTGTGGGTGTGTCGTGTAATCAGCACATCTCACCTCTGATAGAGTCACACTTTCACTGCTCGTGTCTGCGTAATAAGGGAACCTAGTTGTGGCAATGTGCACGATGAAGTGTTTCCCAGATGGATGCCAGGGAATGTGGTGGACTTGAAACTCATGTAGTAGGTGATCGATGACCTTCGATACAGGGTATCTATACTCATGAAGGAGTAATGTATCAGATAAAATATCAACGGGGGCGCAGGATGACCCGTCGGATCCCCGGTCATCCGACGATGATAGCTGTTCCCAAAGAAGGAGCTCTTTAGGGTTTAGCAGCTCGGCATTGACATGGCGGCGGATGTATTTGACGGCATAACACCCGGCCCTTGTTTGTTGATTCCATCCGGGGATGCGGGCCATTCTTCCGCAATGTACGACGAGCGAAGTCAATGCGACACGGAGGCGAATCCTTGTTACATCGGTGTTGTGTCCAATATACGGGGTCAGGGCGTGCATGCATGACATGAATAGAGCCGCATGGCTGTCGTCTTCCAGGTTGTCGAGCTGGTAGTCTGATTTGATGTCTTCGGTGGGTGGGTAAAGAAGAAAGTCGCGGAAGGTCGCGTGCACGATGCGAAAGGGAGTGTCAGGATCGTCAAGGTCGACATGGACCACGGCTCGGAGCTTGGACAGCACTGCCAATGAATCCGACACTCGCAGATCGGGGACTAGGGCCTCCAAGGTAGCGGGTGAAATATCCGTCTGCAAGGTCACCAGATAGCCAAGAATTCGCCGCATTCGTTTCTTCTCCGAGTCTGTCATCGTATGAACGGGGAAGGCAGTCCTCAGAACGGTGATATAGAGTTGGTCCATCCGATGCAATCTAGAGAATGATGGGTGTGGCTTCATGATGTCCTCGAATCGTTCCTGGAGGGCCTCGGTGGTGGTAACGTAGGCAAGCAACAGCTCGACCGCAGTTCGGGCGTACACGAACAGTCCGTCTGCGCGCGCAGCGAACCGTTCGATGATGGTGGGGTCGGCCTCGTACCACTTCTTGCTCGTCGCGTTTCTAGCGAGCTCAGTGGTGAAGAAGCGTTTAATGTCCGTTGAAATCGAAGCAGAGACGGTCTCGTTCTGGAGATCGAGAGAGTAGACGGCCTGGATGAGGTCCGGAGTATCCCTGATATTGTTGATGTAGTCCTGGCCTTCTCGAGAGGTGAGAAGCACGCGAAGAGGCGACGAGGCCTCGGAGGCACATGGGACCAATTGCCTCAGCAACGCCGTGATGGAGGTAGTAGTATCGCGTGCGCACTCATCGAGTGCGTCTATAACAATGAATATGGGAGGGTGAGACGGGGGTAGTGCTCGAAGGGGTGTACGGATCAGCCGCTCGAAGGCATCCTCCATCATTTGTGAAGAAGATGGATTGTCGTACTCCTTCGCGGCATCTACGATGTGGCGAAGCAGCGCCTTCTGACATTTCGCGAGGTCGTGTGCGATGGTGGGAACAAGGTCCCGGGTGGATTCGAGTGACTGCTCTCCCCGTCTGAAGAAGAACGACCCGCCAAAGCTGCCTTTCTCGACCATTCGGCGGCAGAACTCCCAAGCGATGGTCGATTTCCCGGAACCCGCCAAGCCGGTGAGGAGGAAAATAGGCTTGCCCTCGAAACTCCCTGCAGCCCACTTTTCGAGAGTCCGAAAGACCTCCTCGCGAGTCTCTTTCAGGTATCGAGTCCTATCTCCATTTAAGCCGTATCCGGCCTCCTTCACGTTGCGTAACTTTTCAAGTATCCTTTCGTCGGCTAGACCAGTGATTAGCTCTGCGCACAGTACGCACAATGCCGTCACGGGACTGCACCTTCGCTGATCTGGTTCTTTTCAATGTTCTATACAATATCGGTTCAATCAAGTGACCTAGAAGACAATGTAGCATATACATACCCGGACACGGTCGCCTATCTCGGCTGCCGCGACCTGTATCCTGATCTGTCCAGCCATCTGCAACCTTCTATGAGACTGTGTTGAATATGATAATAGCTCAGAGAAGGCTTACATTGAAGCGTTCGCGAGCTGCTTCGATTTTGCCTTTCAGATCTTGCAGCTTCTGTTGATCTTCGCTCGACTTCCAAAATCGTTTGTAGCACGGCCGATTGACGAGCGTTTTTGCCAGCTTAACGACTTTTTGAAGGTCGCTGGGAGGACAAGTTCAGGGCCAGAAACAAGCGTGCATCGAGTTGGAATATAAGCTACTCACCGTTTCAATAGATCCACATCGCTCGCAAGATCGGGAAAGCGCTCCTTGAAGAACTGTTCCGTCGCCGCCTTGCCTAGGGGATTCCCAACGGGGGCGGTCTGTGTATCTCCAGATGGGCCTGCAGGACGTTGCTCGAGCTGCGTTTTGATGTTCTCAAACACGGTGGAGATGCAGTCGCCGAAGGCCGTGAGCTCTTGACAGAGTTGCGAGAAATCCTCCCGGTTCTTCTTTGTCTCCTTTTAGTTTTGATGCGGCAGACAAGCAGCATTAGACATCCATTGCAGGGCACGAAACATATAGCAATTCACATACCTCGAATTTTTTCAGCAGCTTTGAAAGGACCGTGAGTGCATTCTGCACTCCCGGGATTGGAATGAGTTCGATTGCTGGTTCGGCAATCTCCAACACGTTCTGGACGACCCCAAGTCCACTTTCTAGTGCATTCGTTGCGGAACGGCGAGAGGAGGTCATCAGGATAGGTTTGGAGTGATGTGTGCAAAGGCAAGCTATGCAGAGGGGAAGGTTGTAGCACGGAGACAGTGTCGACACGGGGTGGCGATAGGGCAATAAGCTTGCACGGTCTACACGAGGTTGAGGGCTGTCCGTACGGTATCAAACCTTCCGTCACCAGTTTTAACTCATGACCGGTCATTCTGGGGTCGACGGGGAGCGTGGTGGACATCACTTCGTGACACTTCATGGAAGTCCTCCTCTTTAGTACGACTAACGGCGTAAACCGGAGCGCCACCGGCTTGGGATAATAGTAGACGTATAGGTAACGCCTCGTGTTGTACTTTGGATAGAGTGTGAACTTGAGACGGGGATAACACTGACTGATTTGAACATTGACAACCGGCGGTGTTTTTCTCGCGGATGACTAACTCGTGCAGATCACATCCAAGTTGAAACGGGTTGGTTGACGCCGAGTGGAAGCGCACGGAGTCAGGGTCAGGACCGGCGGGCAGAATGCTTGACATCATCGAGGTTAATTGATGCAATTAGATTCGTAGGAGGTGCGTGAACCATGTCGAATCTATACTAGATGGATCGCTACTGCTCCAACCGGGTCTCCGAGTCGGCGGCGGAGGGAGAGCAGTCGACTCGAGGAGTGTGCACGGACTCGCCCGGCTGAGATGTTGCACGGCGGGGCAGCACAAGGGCAGCACGGTGTTCACTGTAGAGATGTAGGCTGTAGCAGGCAGGGCCGCACTGGGGGCAATGAGCGTACGTGGTCGAAGTACGTCAGCCGGGCGCCTATCCTCCAGAGCGGCAATCGCCGGAGCAGCTTGAGAGCGTCTCAGTCTCAAGCGCCCTTTACCTCTCCTCCTCCCTGCGCTCAGCTCAGGCTCAGCAGGGCTCTGGTTGGGCTATGTACTAGCTGCTACAGCGGGGTCTAGCTGCTCCCAGTACTCTCTTCCTATTGCTCTCAGCTTCAGCAGCGCAGCGATCCCCGTGCTCCATCCCGCCTCTTGCTGCCTGTCTCTCTGAGTCTCTGTCCTGTTCTGTTCCTTTGCCGGCCCCACCTGAGACAACCACGATTAGGACCTTCCAATGACTGGATCCCTTGAGATAAGAGGGGCTTCGAAGTGTACAAGACGTCGGCTAGGAGGCTACCGGCTTGATATGGTGTCTTCCGTCATGCACACACACGCAGGTAAGCCTCAAGATTTCTCGTCGCTCAGATGTCTTCCTTAGGCTAGAATCACCAAAGAGGAGGGGTGCAGGAAACCCCCGTGGGAACGTCGGAGTGTGAAGATGCCGACGGCACTGGCCTAGGATGTACGAGGCGCCGGGACTCGCGCTGCTCAGCAGCAATCGACTACGACCTACTACGACCCACGGATGCCTGTATCACGACCTATGATTCTGTAATTCTACTCTAGCCATGGATAATCGGTCAGCTTCGACCGCTAGCTCTAGAAATCTTGAGGTGCTCCTTCAAAAGGAATGCCGCATCGCGACAGTCCGTGACTTCCAGCTCACCCACGGACTCGACCTCATCTATGGCAACGATCTCTTCCTTGTCGCTGCCCCGGGGCTCGGGAAAACAATTGTTATGGCGGCACCATGGATCTATGCTCAGTCTGCCGGCGAAAATGGGATCGCTCTCGTTGTGGTCCCCTCAAAGATACTCACGGAACAACAGGTCGGTCTTCGTGACGCTAACTTGAAATTGCCAGTGATAGATCTCGCCGCTGACTTGTGCGACACACTTGCAGGCCTATGTTTTCCGCTCGTACAACCTCTTCGCGCTAGCCATCAATCAGGACACTCTTCGCAACGCCCTGTACGACAAAATAGATCTCATCAAGGAGATTGCTGGGCGCACCGGCATTCGCATCGCCGTGGTCACACCGTGGATGCTCAAAAACGATTACCTGCAGGATATTCTGTGCCAGGGCAAGATCCGCTCACAGATCCGCTGGTGCATTATCGACGAGATCCACCTTGCAAACAAGAAGGATCCGAGTGTCTGGCTGGAACCCTATCGGGCGATTCTGCACATGCGCGATCGTCTGCCTTCTCGCACTATCTGGGCCGGGATGACTGGGACTGCGACACCTACTGAGACGATAGATATTGCACGCTCTCTGGGCTTCAGGAACTTTGTCAACGCACGGCACACTGTCGACCGCAAGAATGTCAAGTTTATCCCTCGCTTTCTCGAGCATGCGGTCTCAGGCACCCAGTTTCTAGACTTGAGCTTTCTCATCCCGCTTTCCTTCACATCTCCGAGTGAGATTGAACGCACTCTCGTTTTCTGCGAAACGATCGAGCAAGGCCACCGCGTTCAGCTGTTTCTGGACTCTCTGATCCCATCTACGATCACCAACCATTCTCGACTCGTCATGCCCTGTAATGGGCTTATGAATCTCGAAGAGCGCAACCAATTCAAGGCCGCCATGGACTCTGGCTCTATCCGGATTGGTGTTGTGACCGACGCTTGCACCTATGGCTACAATATCTCGGCTACACGTGTCGTCACTCTGACGCTCTCTCACTCGCCGGTATACTCGAAGCTGTATCAACAATGGGGCCGTGTTTCACGAGACGGCTCAGCTGGCCTGGTGTATGCGTTCGTCCCTAGCTGGCTCCGCATTGTTCCGAAGGAGATGGTTGTAAAGAAGTCGCAGCAAGAAGAAGCAACACGACGCAAGAATGTGCCTCAAGTGGTGCTCGACTTCTTTAATGCGACACCCACCACGTGTCCCCGCGACGTCCACCTTGCTTACAACTGTGAAGCTCTAGGTGACCGCCCCAATCCATGTTGTAGTATACATCATCCCGAACCAGAGACCTCGTTAAACAAAGCAGCTGTGGCCGTGTGGTCCCGAAGACTTACAATCCCGCCTCGTGCTAAAGTTTCTATGCCGCGCTCTGATGGAACATATCCGCCACTAGAGGCCCATCAGAAGCCCTTCCTCCGTCGAACTCTCGAACACTACCGGATCAAGCGGTGGAAGGTTCTGCGTCCCCCTACGAGCGACATGCCATCATTCAAGTTCCTATCCGATGCACAGATTTCTCGCCTCCTTGATCGCGCACATGCCAGCATCACTACCGACAACCTCAGGCCTGTACTAGCACCATGGGCCTACTTCGAAACTGAAGGACAAGCTCTCGTGGATCTTCTCATAGTGGCGCTGGAGGGAATCAAGGCGATCGTGAACGAGCGGGACATGGGTGCCACAGCGGCGGAGTTGGCATCAGACTCTGCGCCGGTGGTGTTCGAGTCTCCAACATCAGCAAAACATGATCGCAATACTCCAACGACGGTGAGTGCACTGCAGCCACCCTCTTACTTAGTATTCATAGAGAGAGATTGACCACTTCGCTGTAGATCTCCGAGGCGCCAGTCCCTCAAACTACTGTGCGACGGGTCATACTTACTATGGGTACCCGATCAGAGCATCAGGCTGCGGCGACTCCGAATGGTGGCGGTGACTCGGGCGCGCATTCAAAATCGGATACAATCTCTCTCACTCACAAACGACGCAAGATAAACGGCGAAGATTCCATTACAGGAAGGCGCAACGGCAATTCCGAAGTCAAACATGAGCAGCCTGAGGCAGTTGCAGGTCCAAGTAGGAGGGGAAGGAGGGGCAGAGGCCGTGGGCGTGGGTGCGGGTCCTTGAATGGGCGGGATTGAGCGTCGGAGATGAGCACTGTATTTGTACGATATCGGTTAATCATCATTGATATGATGCATATGCACTCACTCGCTGTCCGGCCTCTCATAGATCGACAGTGTTGCTAAGGGAGACAAACGGGTCCAGTGTGGTGTATCCTGCGGAATGTGCTATGATCGGATTAGGAGGCTCGACGTAATCAAAGTCCAGCTCTTCTTCATCGGGATCGAGAATGATTTCCTACAATATGTCATGTACGATTGTCAGATTGCTACTGAGATGGGATGTCACAGACATGCTGAGCAAATACCTCATCAGACGGTGGGAGTCCTTCTTCTTGTTCGGTTGCATCATCCGAGTCGCAGTGGACATCCCAGGGAACAGGCCGCTTTAAGGGTGCTGTCGTCCGCTGGAGGAAGGCTTGAAGTATACCGGCTCTGAGCTTCTCAAGTCCCTGATGGAACTCGTTGATGATCACGAACGGCTGGGTGCGGCCGCTGTGCAGGCGGAGAACATCGTCTTCTTTGTAGTGCGTGCCGAGCCTATTTAGGTCAGCTTGCGTGTCGGCGTCAGTGTGTCGCCGACCAGGACGTCGGCATCCGAAGAAGTCCAACATAGTCTCGCGCAGGTCACAGAATCCACGGAGATTGAGGCTGACAACGTTTCGTAAGAAGGATGAGTCGAAACTGAGGCTCTTCAGGTTAAAAAAGCGTTTGAGCCAGAAGTTGTTGTGCTCCTGAAGCAAGTCGAGCTCGTACCAGTGACCCGGGAGGCCTGACGTGTTGACAAGATAGTTATTGAGGATTGCCTCTTGGAGCTCTGGTGTGTATTCGTATTTGAAGTTGCACGCGAGCTCAAGGAGCTCGTTGCCGTAGTTCCTCGCACCCGCACCCCAGAACGAGAGCCGCAAGAGCTATATGACATGTAGGATCTGTCAGGCTGTTGCAAATGCATCGCACATGGACACACCTTGATAACCTCCATGACCCTTCCTATGTCTCCCTCCGCTGTCGCGGCACAGAACTCCATGTACCAAAATGTGAGGCGGAGTGAAGCTATGTTATTTAGGAGGGTGTGATCTCCAGCGTGACCTAGTACAAGATAGTAGGGCAACGGTGTGTGCAAGGGTTCCATCAGGGTAGTACACTAACCACAGATAGGTGCAGGTAGTACATACCACTTCCCGGATTTGGAGATGGCACATGCGGACCATATGTCGGTTCATCCCAAAAAGCAGCGTCATGGGCATGCTCCCACGCAGCGAGGGTGAGATACCTTTCATATGCAGTGTCGGCATATGCTGCGAGTGTGTCGTATGAGCAGTTAGAGAGGGGCCCTTCGGCGCTGAAGTAGCGGTTAACAGCGTCAAGAAGCGTCACATCAACACCGTAAATGACACCGGTCTTCTCTTCGCAAATTGTACTACAGAGCATCATTCAGCCAATCACTCTAGACTACCACTGCCAATGGAGCGAGAACGTACCGTAATGCATGCAGTAGGAGAGCTTCGAAGCGATCCTCGAGAATACGGTGACCGGGGTAAAACTCGCAGACCTTGTGGTTAAACTTCTCGCGACCAAGGAGCGTACAGTCGTGGTGAATGCCTCCAACCCCCTGCCCAGCAGTTTCCGGTCGGTAGCCGACGCGGAATATACACTTCATCAGCGCCCACTTCATGTGCCACAGCTGGATGACCGGCACGTAAGACTGTGCTGCCGCCGCTGATCCATCTGCCGTCGAACGGTATGATCTGACCTTGCGGAGAAGGGATACGGTGAGCTGATCGCCGCCCATGAGTAGTATCTTGTCCTTCAGCCAGCTGAGTTTGATACCGAGCTGTTTCTCGACGATGTCGTGCAGGAGATTCCAGGTTCCTTTGGCCGAGGACTCATCGATGGCCGAGCACCGCAGGGATTGAATGTCAGTCTTGCGGAGACGAAGCGGATGCTTCTTGTGGGTCTCTGAGAACAGTTTCTCGGCTGCACCGTGGTGTTTAGACAGGGACGTGATATACTTGATCCATATGCGAAGGATCGTGCCTCTACCAATACCACGGAAGTGCGCCCAGTCGGCGTCGGCCTCGAGGTCCTCTAGCTTGAGTGCAAGTCGTTTCCTCTGCGCGATGTTGTCCAGCAGGGG
Source organism: Daedaleopsis sinensis (assembly GCA_033807695.1). Taxonomy (NCBI): domain Eukaryota; kingdom Fungi; phylum Basidiomycota; class Agaricomycetes; order Polyporales; family Polyporaceae; genus Daedaleopsis; species Daedaleopsis sinensis. The sequence continues at coordinate 4,222,581 of CM066304.1, read as the reverse complement.
CTTGAGGTCTAGAGCACCCGGAGGCACATCCTCAAGTCTAATCACAGTCGCGGCGGTACCGTTGTTCATATGATCCTGAAACGGCAAACGCGCGCAGCATTAGCTGTGTCCAGGGGCCCCTGCGACACAAACTAGTACCATACCTGTGTCGCGAGCGTGACCTGTGACGGTAGTTTCCGCTTGTTGACATTGTCCCATAAGACAAAAACACCCGGGGGACCGTCCTTCACCTCCTCACCCCAGGAGCGAGCTCGATCAGATGCATCCTCTGCGAGGGCGTCGAGCCGCCTCAACGTGGTAGAGTAAGACACACACATGCCGAGGCGCCCGAGAATGCGGTAGATTCGTCCGGGGGCATTGGTGACGAAGAGAACACTGCCCATAAAAGTCGGGAAGCCGGTCGCGTACTGGTAAGAAATGTTGAGGGCGCTCAAGATTTGCGTTGTCGTCACCTGTAGAGATACAGGTAAGTACACGGTCATTCACGTTTGGTACGTGAATGACTTGCCAGCCAAGGGTCACGGCGTAAACACTGCTGAAATTCGAAGTCTGCTTCGTCTGCCACGCCCGGATCACCGTCACGGGCTGATGGGCTGCCAGGTTGAAGACGTAGCGGTCAGCATTTGCCTCGTCGTTTCTTTTAGACACTGGTAAAGCTCACCGTAACTGTTGAGCCACCGCATTATTGAGTCTCTTCCGAGTTTCCTTCGTGATGCAAAGGGTAGAGATGCAAGTGAATATAGCCGGGGCCTTCGCATTTATACACATGTCAGCAATAAGTCATGATGGTTCATGTCGGTAGCAGACGTACTTGTGTAGCCATGATGTCTTGGACGTCGCTCGCGTTCCACCCAAGGATGGAGTTCCACTTAACAGTCGAGCCATGGATGGAGAACTGGTTGTCGTGCTGAAGGAGACGATTGCGCTCGAGATCGATACGGGGGATCACCAAGTCAGCGAGAGTCCATTCGAGAAAGTCCCCACGTGTAGAGTTCCGCGTTCCCGGCGGCAGAGTCTTCAGGCAGCGTTCCTGGCGCGGGCGCGCATGGCGAGGGAGCGAGGAGAAAGACACGGGTATAGGTTGTCCCATCGTGTCGTACACCTCGGATTTAGGGTGTGAATACATGAGCTTTAGGACGTCGATAGGGTGCGAGCCTGCATACGTTCGCTTCTGCAGAAATGTCGACACAGACTTTGTCACAGTAGGCATTGCGTCTTCTTGTTTAGCGGGCGTGAGGAGGCAAACGAGAAATGCGCCGATATGATCAAACCCGCAGTTCTTGATGCACCGTAGGACGATGACAAGCCGCTGCTGCTCGGTCACCCGACTAGTCCATCGGGTCCGCTGGGTCGAAGAGAGCGTAGGGAATGGGATGTCGTCCAGAAGTCCCCTGATAATCTCATTCTCGACGTCAGTGCGTGCAGACGCAGACGGACCCGGGTCTCCAGTACGGCGTTCGAATGGTGGCAGCAATGGCTCAGGTGGAAATTGAGATTGGGGGGGAAAGATACTGGGGGGGAACGTGAACAGCAAGCTTCCAGGCGGTGTGTTCGAGGTAAACACTGGTGGCGGTGGGGGCCATACGGCAGATATTGGAACAGGCGGATGGATACGAGAGCTCTGTGAGGCTGGAGGGGTAGGAGGGATCCACGTAGGTGTCCAGAATGGTCCAGGAACGAATCGCGGGCTAGGTGCGGTGGCGGCGGCACCTGGATTCAGCAACGCAGTTGAACTTGAAGGCCCTCCGAGTCTTGGACGTAGGTCTTGTGATTCGGAGCCTTCGGACTGGAGACAAGCAGCATAAGAGCACTGCTCTGACCGCCTCCGGTAGCGTGCTTACTATGTCATCCATACTATCATCCATTAGGCCCAGCTGCAGGCTGGCAACTCCCTCACTCAGCGGCGCGGTCTGTAGTCATGTTAGCGTCCGGCTTCTCACGGCTGCTGCTCATACTCACTGTGCGCTCTTCTATTTCATCAGTGTCGGATGCCACGTTCTCGCTAGCCATAGCACGCAAGTTTCAAGGGAGAGATGCAGAGGAAGGAAGCGTATACACGCGTCGCGACGCGTCAGTAGACGCCCAAAGACTCGAGGTCAAAGTTGCCGTCGGCATGTTCGAGCTCCGTCGTTCCCACGGGGGTTTCCTGCACCCCTCCTCTTTGGTGATTCCAGCCTCTATTCAAAGGAACGACTGTCTTCCGACACTTGAACTAGAGGCTGGTTTACGAGCCTAGTCTTCCTCCCTCAATCCCTCAAGCACATCGTCTACTTCTTCTGTATCACGTGATGGTATATGCTTTATACACACCTGGAACGTCCCTCTGCTCGAATATTTGCCGTGCCGGACAGATTTGTGGCGCGAGTATTGTCAACGTGACGTATGGTCCAACAATGATTCTACAGTCACTGATGCAAATGCACAGAGGGCATATTTGTTTCCCTTCCACGGCTTCACCCTCAGCACCGTTGGTCTGATGGTCGCCTAGCTTGTGTTGTGTAGGTCAAAACTCGTGAGTGGACGCTACGTCTTCGTAGCTCATTTCATTATCTCTCACGAACAGTCAAGGGAAGCCATGATAAGCGATATGAATGAGGCGTCCGCCTGTGCCCCTAGGCACTCTACGATAGGGCCGGAGCTGAGACCGCCTCGGGGAACGCTGTCATGGTGAGTATCTGTCCCCGTTGATTACCCTTCGATGGTAGGAGCACACGCTTACACGCTCGCATAAGAGAACTCATGCGTGTACCCGTGTTTCGTTCAACTACCGCCATATCCGATCTGAGCAGCGTCGATTCCTCACCCTGCCAGTGGGTGCACCACGCGACCATGCACTCGTAACATCGGCGACATCGCTTTCCTCGTCTCCCGGATGTCTGAACATGTGGATATGACAGAGACGTGAGTCCGTCCCTGTCAGTGATATCTACGTGTCCAGTGCGTCTGACTCTAGCTGCTGAGCACTCTGCATCAGGGAGTCTGCCTCGTTCGAGGTGGCCGACGTCCCACCTCAGTATCGCTGATCAGGCTCATATAACGCGTCTTGCTCTCCTGAGCATGTCATCCGACTTCCACACTCGCCGTGCGTCCTCGATTCTCGTCCTGTCCGCCAAGGACTACGCTGAAGATCAGTTGCTCTCCTTCGTCCGCACGCACGAGCAGGCACGAGCACGTATATGGCTTCGGGTGTAAGATGTACCCGTGTCTCCGGTCTCGTTCCGGATCTCCTGCCTCCGATCCCGAACGTCTGAACAGTCGATTGACGGGGTAGCAGACCTAGCCTCGGCCTGCCTCGGCTTCGTACGTGTCGTTTCTGATCAGCTACTTATTAGCTGCGACCGGAACGGCGGGTTAAACGGGGCAATATTCCGTAGTCCAGATACGACGCTGCGTGCCGACAAGTGCTCTCGATAGTAGGATTGGGATTGCCTGAGGGAACGATGACGAAGGATACTGCAGTCTTGAGCGCGCTGCCTGTGTTGTACCCGCTTTGGTAAGTGCAGTAGTGCAATCGCCGGCGTTCGAGAGGTGCTAATCGGTATGTTCAAGCCTAAAGCTCAAGTCCCGAGTAGGTCCGCCGTTATGTAGTACACGATGGGCGTCGGCTTAAATATTATACATACCCACGAAATCCGACAACATCGAAAATTGCCAACACACTGCATATTCTGATTTATTTTGGGCGCACCTCACTGGCACGGGCATAGGTAAAGTGCAGCGGTGTGACGCGACGTGCAGCGACCGCTGCACGCCGCTGCACGCCGCGTCACATTTAAGCTCACTCAGACACTTCTAAGAAAGGGTGGCCGGAGCAGTGTCCAGAGTAGAAATCCGGAGACTCTTAACACTCTAATGGTCAGTAGTAACCTCTCAAGACGCGTAGAAGGCTGCTTGAGGGGCAGGACATCAGAATTGCAAGATGTAGAGTAGTGATGCTAGCTGACTGAGAACAGTCATTTATTGCGTACGACATTTCCTGCTTTCACGATACACATGTAAACTTTCCAGTATGAGCTACCATATACTACCAGCTTAAATACACGACTAGCACGCCATCAGGGCTTTTTCCAGGTTGTAGGTCACTGCATGCCGCTGCACGGTCGCTGCACGGTCGCTGCACGGTCGCTGCACACCGCGTCACGTCCGCTGCACAGCCGCTGCACAGTCGCGTTTCAGTCGCTGCACGGCGCGTCACAGTCGCTGCACTCAGCGTCAGTTCGCGTCAGTCCGCTGCACCAAGTATGACAGTGGCTTACCTGGTAGTATTACTGTTCTATTCAGTAGTTTAAGGCTTGCCATGTATATCTCCGCGATAGCTCAATTTGCCAAGATATTGAGGTAGTATAGAGTCGAACCACTTTGGTTGGCACAGTGACCGTGACTACTAGCATTAAAGTGGGGTGTTTAAAGCCTCATGGTACTGGATACATTAGAAGTGAGTATATAGAGGCTAATCGGATTAATTCTATATAGATGCCACTCGCTAGCCTCTTTGTAGACCTCTCGTACCCACCAAACCCTGGCAGAGTGATACATCACATACTCTAAGTAGAAGCGAACCGTGTTCCATGCAGGACTCTAGTTAGAGACCCCCCTGATACATCCCCGTACTCTAACTAGAGGTCGTAGCGCCCTCCCGTTTACAGGCTAAGCCCGCCCACGATTCTATTAATGGTGTATGTTTCCCGCTAGGTCTAACATGTTACCTAAGCCCGCCCGCCTACCTTTCCTGGCACATTGCCACTTCAAATATTTATTGGGACTCCGCGCAATGGCAGGGGTACGGATTAGGGGTGCTGGGTGCCAGCGGAATCGTTTCCACGGCGCGCGCGATGATCGCGACCATCGCGCGCGCCGCGGTACCTGCGGGACTATCGCGCGCGCGGGTTGCGCGCACACCACAGCATCGCAGGGTCTGGTTCACTATATGTTGCAGTATATGCACCTTTTTCTGTATCTGCGCGAGCCTTAATAGGGTATAGGGAAGGGCGTACATGGTGGCAGCCCGCGTGCGCGCAGGATGCTCCTCGCAGGAGCGCGCTCTTGGGGCGGCCGCGGAACCTCACTCGCGTGCTCGATCCTGGCGTCAGGGTGTTCCAAGTAGCGGTCGCGAGCTTGGCACCTACCTGCGGGTATACATGTGGAGATGCCGCCGAGGATTCTTCTCGCGTCGGTGAGCTGGGGATGTACCTGCTGCGCTGCCGGGGCAGCGCCCAAGCGCGCCTGTCAGGTCCGAGCGCGCGCTCCTAGGATGGTCTCGAGCCTGGAGCCTATCAGCGTGCTTGTAGCGGGCTCGCGACCTACCTGGTAAGCTTTCGGGGGCACTCCTCGCACGCTTGATCCTCGCGTGAGCACGCTCCCAGGGGGGGGCGCGAGCTTGGGACCTTCGTGTGGGGCTCCCGCGCAGGACCCCTTCGCGTCAGTTAGCTGGGGACCTACCTGCTGCGCTGCCGGGGCAGCACATTCCGAGCGCGCACTCCTAGGATCGTCGCGCATGGTTGTGGTCGCGAGCAGGGCATCGCCTTCCGAGCGCGCCTGGTCCTCGCGTGAGCGCGCTCCTAGGATCGTTTCGAGCAAGCAGCCTATCGGCGTGCTCATAATGGTCGCGAGAATAACATTGAGCCCTATCTGCTACGCTGTAGGGCCTTCCTACGCGACTGATCAACGCGTGAGCACATAGGGGTGGCGGCGATGAAGTAACTGGCAGAGCTTGGGACATACCGCTGTGCTGCAGCTGCTGCTCGTATGCATACGCGCCCGGATCAAGGGCCTGGGGGAGGGCGCTGGGAGAAAGCACGTACATGAAAGCACGTACATGAACAAGTTGTGCCAGTGAGATCGCAGAAGTATGAGACGGACCAGTACAGACTGAAGCACTGGCCAGATTCAGTGACAGTCCTAGACCGAGCGGGGACCACCTAGCGACAGTTCTAAGCACGAAGAGACGTAGTGGTCTGAGCATACGCAGGAGCGAAGTGTATGTGGTACCCTTCAATACTGAGACTCGTGTACTCACCTGTGCTGCACAAGAGTAGTCCTCCAGTTCTCTTGTGGATGCAAGCAGACACGGTGGGAATGACGGCAGAGTCCAGAAGAGTGTATAGGAGACACGTACTAGTGACCAGAAGATCCCTAGATTGCAGTTGACAGTGGCCGGCAGAGAGATGGACATCACGCGTCGAGCATAGTAGCATCACGCGTAGAACGAGCTCTAGGTGCGACACAGATGCAAGAGAGACGACACAGATGCAAGAGAGAGAGGGACCCAGTAGAATACACGCGTACAGTGCAGAGAGGCGGCGAGCGGGGGGTCAGTTGGAGTGGGCGCCTATTAGCGAAGTGAGGTCTGTAGTCTTATGTCCATCGCGTGGACCATTTCGGTCAGTTAACAGTCTCTCCATGTCCAAAATAATACATACACGTGCATACAAAAGTGGCTAGAGCGGGCAATGTCACGTAGTACAAAGAGGAAGTACATGCGCTATGGGTACACGAGCGAACGAGTGGATAAAGTGACGTAACAGCTATCTACGTCTCTTCGTCTGACAAAGGCAGGGGCTGCACGGGTACGAGGTCCTCGTCATCAGAGTCAACCTGCTCCTCTTCGCCGAGATGAATCCACGCGGAGACATCCTTCCATGTGGTCAAGCAGTAGTCGCGCATCGCGAGCCGGAGCGACGCTTGTCGACGCGCGTACGCATCTGCCCCTTCACGATAATCTGGCTTGTCAAGAAACACGCCCGAGTCTCTCACCAAGTCCATCCACCAACCCGCGAGCCACTGGTGGAGCTCAGTCGTGCGGCCCATTTCGTCCTGAAGGAGATCAACCTCCTCGGTCCATCGAAAAGCGCGTGCACGCGCCTTGCACCATTCGAGGCGCAAAGCTATGAGCCTGTATCAGTAGTGCATGCACAACGATCACAGATGCGTACTTACACTCTTGCAGACTCTCGTGCATCGCACCGACACCCATGGCAGCCACCGACGCAGTCTGCGAAGGCGAGGCGGACGCTTGCCATATCCACGAAATGGTCTTTCGCCCTTCGGACTGGCCGTCTTCACCCTCAGTGATGTGTCGGATGTCGCTCGCGAGAAGAGGCTGGAGGTAGTGACGCCATTCAGTCTGCGAGAGTGGCGTCGCGAGGACTTGAAGAGCGTTGTACGCGGTCCGGTACCGCTCGGCATCGGTGCTGATCTTCGCGTCGACTTGCTTGATGACGGATTGAGCGCGAGTGTTGGCACGCTGGCCCCGCACGAAACGATCCTTGTGCTTGTAGAGGTGTGTCCGAACTTCAAGATGACCGCGAAGGTCGCTGAGAGCGTCGAACGCCTGTGCGTAGCGCAGTCGCCATTCGATGGAGATCAAAGACTCGGAGGGACGGGAGGAACTGTTGTCGAGCGTGGCGGAAGGGAGCAAGAGCGGGATGGTGTGGGTGTGTCCTGCGGACTCGTTCGCGGCGAGCATCCGCGAGCGTCGCGCGACGACGGAAGGGGCGTACAGCTGTTGTATAGCAAACCAAGAGTCGATCCGGCGTTGTAGCATGTTCTGGCGCTCTTGCATCTTGGCGCGTTGAAGGTCCGTGGCATGTGTAGACAGGGAGGCGAGCTCAGTCTTGAGACGTCGTCTGGGGAGGCATCAGTTCGAAGCACGATACTATTAAGAACAATGCAGAGAAAACGTACTGTGCGTCCTCAAGCTCAAGGCCAGCGACGATCATGTTGCTCGCCGTGAATTTGTCGTGCAAGACAACAGCTGACCCTGCCTTGTGCGCCTCTGCGTCCTCTTCGGCGAATTGACGCTTGATCGCCGCCTGAGTGATCGCTGTTGACAAGGAGATCGTAAGGGTCTGCATCAACTTCGAGCTTCGAGTGTACTCACTTGGCCTCTTGATGAGGTAGGGGTTGCTCAACGGCGAGCGGTCCTTCTCCCAGCTTTCCACCATGAGCTTCCAGCGCGACGTGGCTTCCAAGGGAAGGGCCGCGTGGTACTGCTGAAACGCGAGCACCTGGGCGTTGCGCTCAGGCACGGCCTTCTTGATCCGTGTGAGGAACGTTGCAGCTACGCAAAGAAGTCGTGTGGTTAGTGTGGGTCCCGCAGAACGACATTCAAGAGGACTCACGCAGAAGGATGACCTTCTGCCAGTTGTGGCAGCCAAATATGTCGTCTAAGAGGTCACGGCGAGAGCCGGGCCCCATCTCCTTCGTACTGGCTGCGATGCCATTGGTGCGAGACCATCCTCGTTCGATCGCCTCGCCGTCGTCGCGTGCCGAGTGAGGAATGAAGTGGAGGTTGTACTGAGCACGACAGAAGTCCTTGTGCCCGTTGATGTGAAACTTGGGGACGCCCCACTCGATGTCGTAATCGAGCGAGAGACAAGGCCAGCCGTAGTCGCAGTATCGATCGTCGATATTCTCCTTATAAATACAGCTGACATCGTACGTAAAGTGCACACGTCGGGGAGCGTTCTGGCGTAGAGAAGAGTACTGGACGTAGTCCATGTTGACGTAGCTGAAACAAATAATCAGCTATGAGCAGTGAACACGACAGATGAGCAGAGTACGCACCGTTCACCGCGCTGAATGTCGGCAGTGGAGCATGGGCGTTTCATCTCATGGCGTGCGCAGTCGACACTAGCGACGCCGGTCGCTGCCAGGTGTGGACCGCCTTTGGAGTGCGCGAGTTTGACAGCATCGTGGTTATTGCAAAGGTCGGAGGGTTTCGTGACGAGGTCACTGTGTTTCGCGAGATGCGCCTTGTAGGCCTTCTCCTCGACGACGTAGGCGTACCCGTGATTGAGGCCAGGATCGACTTCGTCGGAGGAGACCTTCTTCCTCTTCAGACGGAAGTTGGCGTCCATGGCGATGTAGAGTTTGTACAGCCAACTGCAATTGACGGTGTCAGTATATGCGACGACGAGACGAGCACAGGGGTAACATCACCTCTTCTCTGGTGGAGCCTTCTCCCAGTCAGGAGGGAGGTTCTTGCCGGGATGGGGACACGCAGGACAAAGGACGACACAAGAACCTTCCGGCGTAGCCGCAATCCCGCCGGGATCATGGCCGCGGCCTGCGCGCTTCATCATTTTGAGATGGCGCCACTGGCGCATGATGTTGAGGAAGGCGGGGTATCGATCCTGCAATTGAATCAGACGGGAGTGACTACGATGTGGACACTGAACGTACCCTAGGCGTAAACATGCCGGTGTTGTCCGTGCGCCGCGAGAGCGTGGAGTAGAAATCGAAGGCTGAGACCTTCGACTGTGCGCACAGAATGTGAAACAACTCGAGGACCTGGAACGTAGCGGCGGTTCGGGGGGCTTGTGAAGTTGCGGGATAGAGCCGAGCACGAAGAAGTTGGATATAATGGGGGAGAGCACGTTCGCACCCGCAATACATGAGGTTGACTTCATGCACACCAGATGTGTCGACGATGACGAATTCTTGACCCCAAGGATATCGTGGGCAGAGACACTCTTCCCCCGGAGGATGGCCTAGCTGGAGACGGAGGCCTAGGGCGGCGAGGGAGATGCGCAAGAAGAACTTCTGCTCGTGATCCCAACGCTGTGTGCAAGGCAGTGAGCGTAGTATCACGCATGTCTGTGCGAGCAGCTCACCTTGATGCGATGCAAAGGGTTTTCCCTGTGTCGTGCGAGCACGCATACTTCGCAGTGTAATCGAACGTCGGTGCAGTCCTCACAGCGATAGCGAGCGTCGCCACCGCCGCATGGGCAGTCCGTGGTGGCGAAGTCACCGCACCCCTCCAACCGTAAGAGCTCGGCAAGGTATGCATCGGCCTCTCCGACCCACTGTAGCATCGGGTTGTCCTAAAGCTGCGTTCAGCGACAAGTAAACGTGACACAAACACGAGGGCTTACCCCTGCAGTACGTTTCCGAGGCTGTGGGTCATCCTTCAAGTCCTCGATTTGCTGGTAGAGGTAGTCGATGTCGATAGCCTCACGCTCCGGGTCGTATAGCGTGTCGCCGAAGTCGTTGCAAGTAGTAGACGGAGGGAGAGACTGCGCTCGACGCTTGGTAGGAGAGCCGGGGAGGTCGTGGTAGGTGGTGCGTGCGCTCGGACCCGCCTCGCGGCGAGACCAGTCAACATGGGTGTGGACTTCAGTTCGAACACGGGAGTTATTGCCAGAGTGTTCGTCGTCTGTGTCGTCGTCCGAAAGCTCGTAGAAGGTGAAACGGGGTTTCCGACCCCGTTTCATGTTCGGAGAGAGGGTAGAGCGGAAGACGGGCGAGCTGGTGGGAGGGGATGGGGACGAGTGTGACCTCCATGGGAGAGGGAATGGGTACCCGCGACACGCGTCCCCAGGTCTGGTGGCGGCTGCGTGTAACCGCACATTCTCATTGGAAATCCGGTGGCAGAAATTTTCGCTGGCTTCCTCGTCGTGTATTAGCGCATAGATGACGATGTCGGCGCAATATCGTCGCGAGCTACACCCAGACACACAAAGTCCGCGGGACGCTAGGCACAAGGAAGGCCCTAGAGCCGAGGTCATTCGGAGAAATCGTCAATGGGCAATGAACTCACCTCTACAAGCTAAATCACCATCCATAGCTGTCCAGTACTCCTAATGGCGCAGAAATGAGTTCAGTAGGTGTCGCAGATCAGTAACGGAGGGGCGTACCGCGAAACCCCGACTGACGTGTCCGAACGTTCTCCAGCGTTGCAGGCGCACTTTGCCGGAGCGATGCCAACCAGAAACTATCTTGAAATGCGAATGTCGATGCTCAAAGCGGTAGATGTCACGGACGACCGGCGTGCACCGCCGTGGAAGGGGTGCGGTGCGGACTCCGGAGTAAGGTTTGGGATATGGGGAGCTGGCTGGGGACTCCCTTCGGTTTGGTGAGGTGGTAGATGGTGCCGAGCTGGAGGAATACAGTGACGATTGGTTCGGAAGTAGACAGTTCTGAGGGAGAATGTCTTCAGAGGGAGCGCTGGCACCAAGACACGGTGAGATGAAGGGAAGGAGGTTGTTAGGAGCCTAATGCAGGAGGTCGTGTTCAATGTTGAACGTTGAACTTCGCAGGCGCTTCGAAGGGCGTTCTCAGGACAGACGCCAATCAATCCTTCTGGACAGCCAATCAGAGGATGAATAAAGGTGCGACTGAACCCATCCCACAACCAAAACATTCGTTTATGTTGTCCGAGGCACAATCGAGCAAGCTTAAATCGTGTGGCGACGTTTAGGATATGCTCTCTTGAGGCTGGAAGGTCATTAGTACACCGTCTGATGTAGAACCTTAGATGGAACCTCAGTTGAGTATGCAAACCGCGGTAAGGTTCTAAGCTATACTTTAGACCTCGATGGAGGTCGTACATTATGCATCCTCAGTAATCCACTGCATGGTCTCCTTCCTAAACCGCTGCCAAGGTAAGCATCTATCGTGTCTAGCCTGTGCATATCTCTCAACGCCCTCTCGTCGAATGTCCCACTCATCCACCAGAAGACACACTAGCTTCGCTCCCCAATCCAATGCCGTGTCTCGGTCTTCATCAGTCTCCCCACAGTCCTTCAATGTGACCCATGCCGCCACTCTCGCCTCAACCTCCTTGATGACTGCAGTCCTCAAAACCCGGACATCCTCCTCAGCCTCCCACTGTTTCGCCCGAGTGATCCCGGCTGCCATTATCTCGCTGTACTGGAAAGTCCCGAGGACGGCTGCTCGCGACGTCCACGCACTGTTCTCTTCCACCTCATCGTCTTCACCGACAGTTTTGACCTCGTCCAGCAGCGTACCGAGCAAGGGAGGTTCATATATGTATGGGGGCGACCACAATCCTAAGAGCGGTCCGGCGTCTAGGCGTAGATGAGCGAACGAGACGTGCAGACGTTTGCACCCTCGAACAGATAGCTCGGAAGGAGGGATGATATCCAGTGCGAGAGTCGCCGTGTCTGACGGACATGCCGCCTGTCGCTTGTCGTAACTCCTCTTGTTGGCGCAACGCTTGGTCTCCCTGCCCCTGTCGAATCGTAAATCAGTTCATGTGTTCAATTAACATCTTCTAGATACCTTACTTATCAGAATGCCGGTACGCTTCAGCTTGCGTACGCTTCGCAGCCTGCTTGGCTTGGGTGGTAAGATGCTTAGCGCGACGACCCATGAGAATGACGTGCGATGATGAGGGTTGGGGTCGAACTCCAGACAGAGCGGCAATGCAAACACGTGCATTGCCTAATATAAGTGACATGAGTAACGAGCGACAGGTACGTTCGACTACCAGAGTATAGCACAAACAACATACACGGAGCGTAGCATATACTACAAGTATATACCTAACACGACAGATACGGGGGAACAGTCAGGATCTGGTTTATATAGGGAGTATACGAGCAGTGACAGTCCGAAACGACATTCAGTGGTCAGCGCAATGCTTCTTTGATGGAGACGATGAGAGGCATCAGAGGTTCAAGAAGGGGAGCACAACGAGACGCTACACAACACACAGCACAACGGAAGGAGAGCAACGGAACGACAAGATCAGGAGCTGATAGGGAGATGTCCAAAACATTTTACGAGTGCGCGACGGAGCAGATGCCCTGCCCGAGGAACTTCAGAAACCACTGCAGCGCAAGTGCACGGGTCGCATAGCCCCCGCCACCGGATCCCACGCTGACGCGAGCGATCGAATGGGTCATCATCATGCTGTGGAATGTGGTGTGAATGGAATACCCAAGTAGAGTTGTAGCACACTCACCAATTGTCGAAGACGCCGAGCCGGCGTCCTCGAGTGACGACATACCAATTGGTAGCCATGCTGTCCGGGGCCACGAATACGTTATTAACGGAGATACCTGCGGCCACCACAGCATCGACGACAGCGGGAGGCAGGACCGGAGTGACAACGGCGGGCTGAGCGGGAGCGACGACGGCAGGAGCGACAGCGGCGGCTGCAGCGGGGGCGACGACGGCAGGCTGAGCGGGGGCGACGACGGCAGGCTGAGCGGGGGCGACGACGGCGGGCTGAGCGGGGACGACGGCGGCGGGCTGAGCGTGGACGACGACGGCGGGCTGAGCGTGGATGTTGACCCCAATGGGCCAAGTGGGGGCACCGGCCTGAGTCGCAGGCTGATCAGCGTAACGTGTGATACGAACAGGAGGGAGCAAAGGGGGGATTGGGTTCGGCCACCGCCCAGGGATAGGTCCTGCCTCAGCGCGCTCCTCAGCAAGAGCAGGAGCGCGCTGAGCCGGTGTGCCTGCGGGAGTAGGAGCGGGCGTTGGCGTGATAACATTCACGATGGGAAGGCCGACGTTGACGTGCCCCGAACGTCCAGCAATCTGAATGAGGTCGTCAATGTCGTCGTAGTCGTCGTCTATGGAGAAGTCACCAACCCCTTGGTCAGTGTACTCGACATTGGCGTCCGTCTCGTCGTCGCTGAGACCAGACGAGACAGACGATATGGAGGACAGTGTGGTTGAGCCGTCGAAGTCGTCGGGAGGGGGATGGGCGGCGAGAGGTTGAGAGCGAACAGAGGAGGAGGAGGCAGGCACCCGCGGAAGGTGGGAAGGCGCCAAGTGGGCGGCATGGTCGGGACGCCCATGCCGGCCTTCTGAGAGCGAGCGTCAGGCATGCGCGGTTCGATACGAACCATGTTGACTTACCAACCAACACCCACTTCAAGCATCCCAGGCAGGGATCGTCGAGCTTCGCACCGTGTTGGGCTAGAGGATGCATATTGTGGTCAGTAACAAGCCGTATGATAATGAGCAATGGACTTACATTCATACAACTCCAGCATATCAACCCAGAGCCTCAAGTACTCGCCTACGGTGGCCTCGTGGACGTTCTGAACGTCCAACCGCTCGGTGACCATCATCGCCATGCGCAGGAACTCCCCAACTGTGAAGCCCAGAGACTCAGTAGTCGGCACTGGGTCTCCGGTCTCGGGTGCAGCGAGGGAGCTCATGATGAGGGCGAGGAGTGAGCGACTTCGAGGTGAGGAGGGAGAAACAACCGTTGAACTTCGCGCTGACAGCAACGAAGGGGACTTTATGCTCAGCGGGCATTTCCCACCCTCCCCCATTCGTCCAACAGCGGCCAGAACGGGTCGGGCCTTGCAGCTCCCATTTTGGGCTTCATATATGAGCCCGCGGCCTCCAAGAGGCACGCCTGACCTTCGCGCCCTTCTCGAGCACCCCCCACGTTCCTCACGTAAACCTCGCCGTCGCCCCCCTTACGTGCCTATGGCCCCCCCGCCTTGGACGACCCCCGAGCAGACCGAGTGGCTTTGGAAGCGTAAAGGGGAATACCTGGACGCCCAGAAGCACTCGCGACTGACCACCTGGCTCACCGCGTTGTATCACGACTGGTTCATCAACTGGCCCGAGCGCAACATTCATTTTCCAGGAGTACCCGAAGACAAGCTCACACCCGAGCAGAAGAAAGCGTTGAGCGATGCGATTACGAAACGTCAAAAGGTGAGTTTCTGTTCACTTATCACGCTTTTCTAGCTAACTCTCATCCACCACAGCAACTCCGAAGCTGGTTCCGGAACCACCACAACGAATCGCGCGCAGCCCGCGGTATCCCAGCCAGCATAACCGCTGAGCTCAAGAAGGGGAAGCCCGGGCGCGCGCCTCATGCACGGGAGGTTTATTGTCGCCTTTTCTACGACGAACAGAAGAAGAATACCGTCAACGAAGAGCTCAAAGCCGAGCGCAACAGTCTCGGCCGCAAACTCACCCGCGCCGAGACGATGTCTATTACGCGCCGTTGCGTCGACACCTGGTACGCGGAATCGAGCGACGAGATCAAGGCTCAAGTGGCAGCCAAGTTGGTGGAGGAGACGGAGGCGAAGCGCGCCACGACGACGACTCCAGACACCTCTGCTGAACGTACTCCCGAAGAGTATCAACAGTGAGTATTTTCCGGTTGCTCTCCGCACGCTCGTCTCTGAACCCGTTATGACCAGGTCGATATCCACGGCGCCCGGACTCATCGATCGGCTACTCGGGCCCGTCTTCAAGGAGACGGGCTGGTGTATGACCGTTATCGCTGCCGGCCCTTCCCCCGTAGAGGGTGGCGACATCAAGACGTTTGCGTACGTCCCTTTTCCGCACACGTTAGAGCACTACTCACGACGCGTTCAGTGTTCATCTTGGGGTCAATGCGTCTGGCCACAGCCTTGATCAGGCCGTCCCCGACTTTCGCGAAAGGTACATCCGCCCTATGATTCATTTCGCGAAAGGCGTCTACCGTAAGTGGTTAAGATCTCTTCGTTTGAGCGTTAGCTGAGTGACTACGTCTCAGCCAAAGAAGCACGGCTCCAAAGGGCGATATTGAATAACGCCGACAGCCTCCGGGGAGCATCTGAGTCATCCCCCGGTCCATCGGCGAAGTCTGGCCCATCGGTTCCTGTCACTCCCAGCGCCACGCTGGAAATGCTTCCCGATGTCTCGACAAGTCCTCCCGCCTCCTCCCCGCCTCCCGGCCCATCGACCCATCTGGCCGAGCCCGCCAGCACTCTCAGCATGCTCGCCGACGCCGCGGTCGCGCAAGCTGCACCGTCTGGGCTCGGATACGACTTCATGGCCCCAGGGGCGACCTTCACTTTCAGCGACGCGTCCTCGTTGCCGACCTCGTGGCAGCTTTCCCCCATCGCCACGCCACAAGAAGAATGGGAGGCGTCCATGTTAATGGACGCAGCTGACCCTCTTCGCGCGGCCCGGGATGCCATGCTCGCAGCTATGACACCCGCGGATCCCTTCCTGCCGGCTCTACCCAGCATCGTGGCCACCCCAAATGCGGTCACCGACGTCTCGATGTTCGATGCGGCATTCACTACCGCCCTCCCTACCATACCTGTTCCTGACCCGCTTGCCGGCATCCACTCTTCCGTGCCTGCCGTTCCCGCCACGTTCGCTGTTCCCGCCGCGCCTGCCGCCTCCGTTCCCGCCGTTCCCGCCGTTCCTGTCGTTCCCGCTGTTCCTGTCGTTCCCGCCGCTCCCGCCGTTCCCGCCGCTCCCGCCGCTCCCGCCGTTCCCGCCGCTCCCGCCGTTTCCGTCGCTCCCGCCGTTCCCGTTGCTCCCATAGCTCCCGTCGTTCCCATCGTCCCCGCCGTTCCCATCGCTCCCGTCGTCCCCGCTGTTCCCGTCGCTCCCGCCTTCCCCGCTGTTCCCGTCGCTCCCGCCGTCTCCGTTGCCGCGCCCGCCATTCTCGCTATACCCCCTGACTCCGCACCCAGCGAAGTCGACGCTCCGGGTGATACCACTACCGCCAGGCGATCACAGCGCCAGCGTCGCCCTCCCATCCGGGCAGACGCTTCTCCTTCGCACGCATCGCACGCCTCAGGCGATGTAGGCAGACCTTCTAAGCGTACACGTACTGCTTGAGGTTGTGGCTTTCGACTTGGCTGTCCTACCCAAAGGCGCTCTCGCGCAATGTATGTCTAAAAATGCCTGTCAATTCCTGACGTATGGCTCTCTCGTTCTCGCTCAAAATGCCTGTTATGATGCACTTCATCTCCTGTCTGATTGCTAGCCGGACTCGTACTGTATCGACTCCAAAAACCTGACACTTCGTTGTTGTAGTTATCGATGACTCTGTGATAATAGTGCTTCCAATAATATGCTCCCCATGCTGTCATATAAAATGTGTGCCGCACTTGTACTCGTATGCATAATACTTGTGTTTGCTGTGGGTGTTAGAGTATATCAACGCACGCGCGCTTGCATGTCCAAATCCGGGACTGACTCCTACGATATGATGTCATAGGTCGACTGAAAAGCATACGGACTATGTTGTCAATTCGAACAATACATGTTCGGTTCACTGGTACATTATTCACATACATTAGTCTCCATCATACAGCGAGAATTGGACTTTGGGTGCAATGATATGATCTGACATAATGGTATGTCACGGAAGTAAACCCTCCATTCGCAATATGACACACTGTTTGTAGTATGTGCTCTGCGGCGACGTATACCAGTAGCTCGAAGTCGATCCATACCTTTCAGGCTCATATGTCGAGCCGTATGATATGTCCGGAACATATGTCCGGATAGGGAAGGGATAGAGCCGCCGATTCGGGCTGTTTCACAGGTATGTTCTATTGTATGTGGGATCGGAAGCTGGCCGAAAGCAGACCTAAGGCGATCCAGATCCGGGGTATACCCACGAGGCCGCTATATTTCAATGTCCGCTTGCTGCTGAAGTGCAGACCGTCCCAAAGGGGTAGCATGCGGCGGGGGCCCATCAACGCGCTGGCGGGCCCAAACGGGGAGAGCGCGCTAGCCAACCATTTAGGGAAACGGAGGAGAGCGCTACTGGCCCCAAAAGGGGAGGGAGCGCGGGGATACCTATTAGAGGGGCAGGCAACTGTGGATGCATTCAGAGTCCCTGCTCTAGATGCATCCAGAGCCGTGGACTGTAACTAGAGTACGGGATGGAACACCATCGGACTCTTATAAGAGTCCTGTGATGTATCATATCGTCTGTATAGCCTGTCGTACCTGTGTAATCTCAGACGAACGACAGGCAGCGACGGGCGCTTTGCCGGCGCCTGCTATTAAACACTGGCGTCTATACTCACTCTCGCGTCACGTCGCGTCACGCCGCGTCGCGTCGCTGCAGTCCGCTGCAGTCCGCTGCAAAATCTGGTTGCCCCACTTAGGCTAGAATCACCAAAGAGGAGGGGTGCAGGAAACCCCCGTGGGAACGTCGGAGTGTGAAGATGCCGACGGCACTGGCCTAGGATGTACGAGGCGCCGGGACTCGCGCTGCTCAGCAGCAATCGACTACGACCTACTACGACCCACGGATGCCTGTATCACGACCTATGATTCTGTAATTCTACTCTAGCCATGGATAATCGGTCAGCTTCGACCGCTAGCTCTAGAAATCTTGAGGTGCTCCTTCAAAAGGAATGCCGCATCGCGACAGTCCGTGACTTCCAGCTCACCCACGGACTCGACCTCATCTATGGCAACGATCTCTTCCTTGTCGCTGCCCCGGGGCTCGGGAAAACAATTGTTATGGCGGCACCATGGATCTATGCTCAGTCTGCCGGCGAAAATGGGATCGCTCTCGTTGTGGTCCCCTCAAAGATACTCACGGAACAACAGGTCGGTCTTCGTGACGCTAACTTGAAATTGCCAGTGATAGATCTCGCCGCTGACTTGTGCGACACACTTGCAGGCCTATGTTTTCCGCTCGTACAACCTCTTCGCGCTAGCCATCAATCAGGACACTCTTCGCAACGCCCTGTACGACAAAATAGATCTCATCAAGGAGATTGCTGGGCGCACCGGCATTCGCATCGCCGTGGTCACACCGTGGATGCTCAAAAACGATTACCTGCAGGATATTCTGTGCCAGGGCAAGATCCGCTCACAGATCCGCTGGTGCATTATCGACGAGATCCACCTTGCAAACAAGAAGGATCCGAGTGTCTGGCTGGAACCCTATCGGGCGATTCTGCACATGCGCGATCGTCTGCCTTCTCGCACTATCTGGGCCGGGATGACTGGGACTGCGACACCTACTGAGACGATAGATATTGCACGCTCTCTGGGCTTCAGGAACTTTGTCAACGCACGGCACACTGTCGACCGCAAGAATGTCAAGTTTATCCCTCGCTTTCTCGAGCATGCGGTCTCAGGCACCCAGTTTCTAGACTTGAGCTTTCTCATCCCGCTTTCCTTCACATCTCCGAGTGAGATTGAACGCACTCTCGTTTTCTGCGAAACGATCGAGCAAGGCCACCGCGTTCAGCTGTTTCTGGACTCTCTGATCCCATCTACGATCACCAACCATTCTCGACTCGTCATGCCCTGTAATGGGCTTATGAATCTCGAAGAGCGCAACCAATTCAAGGCCGCCATGGACTCTGGCTCTATCCGGATTGGTGTTGTGACCGACGCTTGCACCTATGGCTACAATATCTCGGCTACACGTGTCGTCACTCTGACGCTCTCTCACTCGCCGGTATACTCGAAGCTGTATCAACAATGGGGCCGTGTTTCACGAGACGGCTCAGCTGGCCTGGTGTATGCGTTCGTCCCTAGCTGGCTCCGCATTGTTCCGAAGGAGATGGTTGTAAAGAAGTCGCAGCAAGAAGAAGCAACACGACGCAAGAATGTGCCTCAAGTGGTGCTCGACTTCTTTAATGCGACACCCACCACGTGTCCCCGCGACGTCCACCTTGCTTACAACTGTGAAGCTCTAGGTGACCGCCCCAATCCATGTTGTAGTATACATCATCCCGAACCAGAGACCTCGTTAAACAAAGCAGCTGTGGCCGTGTGGTCCCGAAGACTTACAATCCCGCCTCGTGCTAAAGTTTCTATGCCGCGCTCTGATGGAACATATCCGCCACTAGAGGCCCATCAGAAGCCCTTCCTCCGTCGAACTCTCGAACACTACCGGATCAAGCGGTGGAAGGTTCTGCGTCCCCCTACGAGCGACATGCCATCATTCAAGTTCCTATCCGATGCACAGATTTCTCGCCTCCTTGATCGCGCACATGCCAGCATCACTACCGACAACCTCAGGCCTGTACTAGCACCATGGGCCTACTTCGAAACTGAAGGACAAGCTCTCGTGGATCTTCTCATAGTGGCGCTGGAGGGAATCAAGGCGATCGTGAACGAGCGGGACATGGGTGCCACAGCGGCGGAGTTGGCATCAGACTCTGCGCCGGTGGTGTTCGAGTCTCCAACATCAGCAAAACATGATCGCAATACTCCAACGACGGTGAGTGCACTGCAGCCACCCTCTTACTTAGTATTCATAGAGAGAGATTGACCACTTCGCTGTAGATCTCCGAGGCGCCAGTCCCTCAAACTACTGTGCGACGGGTCATACTTACTATGGGTACCCGATCAGAGCATCAGGCTGCGGCGACTCCGAATGGTGGCGGTGACTCGGGCGCGCATTCAAAATCGGATACAATCTCTCTCACTCACAAACGACGCAAGATAAACGGCGAAGATTCCATTACAGGAAGGCGCAACGGCAATTCCGAAGTCAAACATGAGCAGCCTGAGGCAGTTGCAGGTCCAAGTAGGAGGGGAAGGAGGGGCAGAGGCCGTGGGCGTGGGTGCGGGTCCTTGAATGGGCGGGATTGAGCGTCGGAGATGAGCACTGTATTTGTACGATATCGGTTAATCATCATTGATATGATGCATATGCACTCACTCGCTGTCCGGCCTCTCATAGATCGACAGTGTTGCTAAGGGAGACAAACGGGTCCAGTGTGGTGTATCCTGCGGAATGTGCTATGATCGGATTAGGAGGCTCGACGTAATCAAAGTCCAGCTCTTCTTCATCGGGATCGAGAATGATTTCCTACAATATGTCATGTACGATTGTCAGATTGCTACTGAGATGGGATGTCACAGACATGCTGAGCAAATACCTCATCAGACGGTGGGAGTCCTTCTTCTTGTTCGGTTGCATCATCCGAGTCGCAGTGGACATCCCAGGGAACAGGCCGCTTTAAGGGTGCTGTCGTCCGCTGGAGGAAGGCTTGAAGTATACCGGCTCTGAGCTTCTCAAGTCCCTGATGGAACTCGTTGATGATCACGAACGGCTGGGTGCGGCCGCTGTGCAGGCGGAGAACATCGTCTTCTTTGTAGTGCGTGCCGAGCCTATTTAGGTCAGCTTGCGTGTCGGCGTCAGTGTGTCGCCGACCAGGACGTCGGCATCCGAAGAAGTCCAACATAGTCTCGCGCAGGTCACAGAATCCACGGAGATTGAGGCTGACAACGTTTCGTAAGAAGGATGAGTCGAAACTGAGGCTCTTCAGGTTAAAAAAGCGTTTGAGCCAGAAGTTGTTGTGCTCCTGAAGCAAGTCGAGCTCGTACCAGTGACCCGGGAGGCCTGACGTGTTGACAAGATAGTTATTGAGGATTGCCTCTTGGAGCTCTGGTGTGTATTCGTATTTGAAGTTGCACGCGAGCTCAAGGAGCTCGTTGCCGTAGTTCCTCGCACCCGCACCCCAGAACGAGAGCCGCAAGAGCTATATGACATGTAGGATCTGTCAGGCTGTTGCAAATGCATCGCACATGGACACACCTTGATAACCTCCATGACCCTTCCTATGTCTCCCTCCGCTGTCGCGGCACAGAACTCCATGTACCAAAATGTGAGGCGGAGTGAAGCTATGTTATTTAGGAGGGTGTGATCTCCAGCGTGACCTAGTACAAGATAGTAGGGCAACGGTGTGTGCAAGGGTTCCATCAGGGTAGTACACTAACCACAGATAGGTGCAGGTAGTACATACCACTTCCCGGATTTGGAGATGGCACATGCGGACCATATGTCGGTTCATCCCAAAAAGCAGCGTCATGGGCATGCTCCCACGCAGCGAGGGTGAGATACCTTTCATATGCAGTGTCGGCATATGCTGCGAGTGTGTCGTATGAGCAGTTAGAGAGGGGCCCTTCGGCGCTGAAGTAGCGGTTAACAGCGTCAAGAAGCGTCACATCAACACCGTAAATGACACCGGTCTTCTCTTCGCAAATTGTACTACAGAGCATCATTCAGCCAATCACTCTAGACTACCACTGCCAATGGAGCGAGAACGTACCGTAATGCATGCAGTAGGAGAGCTTCGAAGCGATCCTCGAGAATACGGTGACCGGGGTAAAACTCGCAGACCTTGTGGTTAAACTTCTCGCGACCAAGGAGCGTACAGTCGTGGTGAATGCCTCCAACCCCCTGCCCAGCAGTTTCCGGTCGGTAGCCGACGCGGAATATACACTTCATCAGCGCCCACTTCATGTGCCACAGCTGGATGACCGGCACGTAAGACTGTGCTGCCGCCGCTGATCCACATCAGGAAAAACTGCCCGCCCTACTTATAGATAATTTAGAGAAGTACCCTCGATAATTCCACTACCCATGCTATCGAGTAAATATTGGACACTAACCAAGTGGATGCAATCTCATTCTCGTACTCACCAGTCCTTAGCACATTTATAAAGCTCAGACAAGCTCTCTGTGAAAGAAAATAAAAGAATATGCGCTGCTGATAGTAGAGAACAGTGGTGAGCATCACAGCAATAAACACATCTTTCGACTTGTTTCCTAAGTCCGTTGTTTGTCTCTGTTGATCACCGGCGTCTAGTAGAAACCTCTGCCGGCCCACACCCTGCACGACACTACATACACGGCCTTGTACGGCTACCTTGCGATATGCCCTCCTAGACCACCAAACCTCCCTCTCGACTTCTCCGTCCATCCAGGATACATCCAATGGAGCCTATATGGGCACTCATATCAAGGTAAGTGATACATGAGGTCCAATGTGGGGTGGATGGCATCGTGCTGTGCTGGATGACGGTACTCACAGCACATTTAGGCTTAGCTGCGCGCATTGACAAGTTTGCGACTGGCTCTGGCCGAACAAAGCACAACCCTGATCGAGTCATTGAGTGCCTGTATGTCAGGCTAGAAACCTGCCGTGTCTGTCGTGAGGTTTTCGATGTTCACCCTCCGAACAGCTGTACTGATGTTGTCTACCCTCAAGCTCCTATGTTATCAATACCCGGAATGGTGGTATGTATGTGTCATTATCCAGGATATAGAGGGCTACTAATCGCTTTTATCCCGTAATCAAGGAA